>PQXN01000145.1:0-95193 GCA_004786275.1 Botryotinia convoluta | reverse complement strand
CTTTCCCATCCACTCAATCCAAAGAAAGGATAGCTAGGTATATAAGCCCCGACTTCTTCTTTCCAACAACCATAAGTGCATATTTCCAAAGCTGACACAACTCCCTAGGCCTGGATTCTAGTGTACATACCTCGCGCTTCCCAATCAATTTTATCCTTCTCTTTCCTTCAGAAAACTGGCATATCTTGAAACTGTATCAAAAGGTTGGATGTCGCACTTTGAAGTTCGTCTAGTAGTCGTAGAAAAGGAGTTTTCATTACTTTTGGAAATTTATTATTGTCATTCTATCACGTCCCATTGTCACTTTCACACAGATATACCAAATCTTGAGACGACAAACAGCGACGATCATTCACGTCTTAGGGGTGGCAGGGAATAATAGGAAATCAAATTGAGTTTCGATTTTCATGGAATACGTTCCCGCCTACGGTCATGGTTTTCCTTGGAATTCCGTCTTATCTTTTGTTTCTCGCTTTTTGACACTTTGGGTAAGGAGTTCTGTGTTGATTTATTGACTTGTCCAAAAAGTTATTCAATTGGTTATCATCTGACTTGAGAGTGAATAATTCTACTCCTCCTCAATCCCAGCAGCTCATACGCCTGGGGACCCCCACCATCTTGCTAAACCCCTAGAAATTATGCTTTTCTTTTCTTAAAAGGAGCCAGCACCTCTTGACTGAGTTCTTTAGCAACTGTCAAACTCCTGTACAATCTATTGATGGGAATTCGATATAATCATGAACTTGAGTTTCTTCGGCATCTCTTTCTCTCAAATCTAAGATGTTCCTCCCATTAGGGAGTCCCAAGAACTCATATTCCATATATAATGACAATGTCAATAATGATATAAATCTCGCACTCTAATCCCATTGAACTATTCTTATTGTCGCTCGACTTAAGAGCTTTACCATCCTTCATGATTATTAACCAATAAGACCACACTTAAACCAGATCCGACTAGTATCATGACTTCCCTCGACTCGTAACTCCATTCAAAAGACACAACATATCACGCACTAGACCACAATCTACCACACACGCAGACACAACGCCTCATTGTGTGTTTAATCCTGTCCCAAGCATTCTTGATCCTCCCATCTCCCAAAACCTGGTCTCTTTTATAACTCTTGCTTCTTCGAAATCCCAATTAGGCTTATGATCACACGCTGAGGATAGCTTGGTATCTCACCAAACAGTTAATTGTATGTGCATCACAATTCACCTCTGCTTTTCCCCTCTTTTTTTTTCTCCACAATCTACCTCCTCCGCCTCCAGTTCAACCTCCCCCAGTATAAAAGATCCCATTATCCCCGACTGAGCATTCCAACAAACTCCATCCGAAATTCTCCCAAACCCATGGGTGTAATGCCAATACCAATTTTGGGTTTACCCACCTCTACCGTCCAACGCGGAGAATGTGATCGAATTAGGCATACATGAAGAAGTTATTACAATAGCAAGACAATCCCTACTCTCGTCCTGTCAAAAATCTCTCACTGTCACTCATATTATCACCACCATCAAATATCCTTTTTGTGATTATTTCCAGCATCTAAATCCATACCACTATCCATCTTCTAAGATCTCCTTCCGATAGGGGTAGATACAGAATGATGACAGCACAAAAAATATACGCACTAGCCCACTACTCTCTGGAAGGTGCAACAATTAGCTGATCTAGAACATACAATGAATCAAAGAAAGCCTCCAGAAAGGATATAAGAATATTTGTATAATATTATTATTCTTTTTATAACTTCTGCTTCTTTTCCAGCTCAACGCTAATTTTGCTAACCCGCTTGGAACTCTTCATTCATTTATACACTAAGCGAATAGTTGTAAATGCAGATGTAAATGCATCATCCACCCCTCCCAATTTACAGAGCATGTATGTACTTTTCTCCCTTCTCCCTCCTATCTTGGCTAAAAAGTTCTCGAGTTGTGGATATATAAAGGACACTCTCACTCTCCAAGTTTCCTCACAATTACCTCGTTCATGATGAAGAGATTTCCACAAGTCCGGACAGCTGAAGTCAATCTCACTTTTCCCGTTACGTTAGGACAATGCATCTACGCATTGAATTAAGTTGATATCTTCAACTCATGAGATACCTGTGGACTGTCAACCAACGAATGTATGTATGATGAAAGAGGCTTTTGCTGTTATTTATAATATTTCTCATCCGCTGTCAAGATGTGAATGTACATAGCACTGTCGCTTAACATCATCTAGGCACCGCGCTCATAACATCAAGACAACACACAACAGCCATGACCTCACTTTCCCAACCCCAGGGCTAGAGAAATAAAATCTCAAGCCCCCAACTCAAAGATGCAGTTTAAAACCCTACACACTTCAAGCTGCACCATAGTATGCTTCTCAGCATCTTCTCTATAAATTTCCTGTCTTTCCCAAACGTGGCCTCGTGCTATTTATGTCACTCCTTTCAATCTTTGAAATTCATCGGGGACTTCTTGTCTGACGGTACCCCGGAGATCAGAAGTGTATATATACTGTAGGGGCCTGGAGATCTATGATCTGTCGATGCAGTATATCATTCACTTCCATACTTACAACAACACGCCTCTTATCCTCCCCCATTACTCTTCCCTCAAACATATAAATAACACCTCTTGGCCATTTCAATTAAAAGACCAAAAGAAAAAAAGAATAAACGTATTGGGACGTGATGGAGTCCGCTACCAACTGCATAACGCTCCCTCACACATCCATAGTATATCCAATACCAGGGGCCCATCACTAATACTGACACACAATCATAAGTACCTTCACTTCCCATTCTACGCGAGACAGAAGCGCGAGGAAAATGAGACTTCTTCTTGTCGATTATACTGCAAAAAAATTCTCGTTATCATTTCCCCTCCTATTTCAACACTGATTTCCCCCATGAATATCATTATCACATTATCACCAATGCAAAAAAGATTTGATAAAACAAGACGGGGTGAAAGAAATGAGAAGCCCCATTTCCCCCAAGATAACTTCTTTCTCACACGTGAGATACAGTGTATACCTCAGAAACACATATCGATCCGTTCAATCGTTTCAAAGGCTGTAGCGCTCGACCTTATGGTCATTGGGTACCACTCAAATATATTTGATCTTCTTGAGATGCAAGCCCTACCCCTTATATATTCGATCAAGCCCTGCGCTGCAACGCCAAGAATATAAATTGGTACTATCACTTGCTGTATTCACTTCCTATGGTCATATTGAAAGAGCTTGATCATTGTTGATAATCTAACTCGCTTGAGAGAAATGAAATGGCTTGGAAAAATGCCTTGCACTTGTCCTAGATTACAAAAAATCGTCTTAATATTTCGTCTATATATTAGTCTATATGCTCTTTTACAATCTATATACTCCACCCCAGCTGATCTAGTCTTTCTATTCTAATCTATATGAACTTGCACATCAAACAACGTCTCGACTCCGCAAAAAGTCTCTATATACTCTCACAACAAATCTCTATATTTACCCAACGCCGGTCCCTGACTTCCAGTAAACTCCTGATGCAACCCCTCCATCGCAGCAAAATGTTCCGCAAATTGCAATCCTCGTTTATTTTCCCTCTCAACTCTCTCCCAATTCCATTCATTCCCATTACCCCCCTCTTTAACCTCCTCATCCTCAACCTTCGCCTCCACAAACGACTCATCCATTTCCGGCGTCGAAACACCAGAATTAGCCATACTATGCCAACCCCCCGGTCTCTCCGGCAACACACCACTAGCATTCAACATCACCTCCGGATGAACCGTCAACCTTCCCAATTTCACCACATACTTACTAACCGCACTTGCAAAAATAGCTTTCTCATCCACCTCAACCGCATCTCCGCCCTCTCCCTCCCTCTCCTCAAACCTCGCATTCCCACCCCCAAACCAACTTCCATCCCCCAACACATACCCCCTCGGTCTCACCGTCCCCTTCTTCACAAAATGCGTAACCACATAAATCCACTTGCGATCCCAACACAATACCCTACTCCACATCTCATATTTCTCATAAATTCCTATTTCCCTCTTGAAATTACACATCACGCCTCCTAACATGATTCCCCATCTTCCGCGTACCGCTTTTCCTTCTTTATCCAGCACTAGTTTATTTTTCGGATTGGCTTGCAGAGCATGAATGCCCGGTTCTAGAAGACAGCAAATGATATGCGAACGTGTTACGTCGAGATCCGAAAAATAGGTACTATTCGATTTATGCAGATTGTAATCGCATTCCCAGAGGGGAGCATGGGAGGTTGTTATGACGGGAAGGAAGAGAGATGCGGGACCGAGATCTGAAGGGATATTTGGGATGGTGAATACGAGATGTTTGAGGATTGCGTTCCAGACTCGGAACTGCGGGTATGTTAGTTTACGTTATTTTTGCTTTTTTCTTTATAAAATGAATGAGATGGAGAGGAAAGAAAGGAGAACATACATGCCAAACTCCAGGCAAACTTTTCAAATTGGCTAGAATGACAACAGTAGCTGCAATCCGCGAATAACTACCCGGTCCAGTGAAGACATCGGAAAGAAATTTTTGTATATTCACATGAGAGATACCTGCTGCAGCTACCACTGCCGTCGTAAACGCGATCGATTTGAGAGGGAGACGAGTTGCAGATGCCATTTTAAGGAGGTGAGTTTCCGACTTTTGAAAGCCAGTAATCTGAGAAGGAATTGTGTACACAGGTAAAGAATGAACCCGCACACTTACATATAAGCAATCAAGGAGAAAGAAGCAAAGAAAGAAAAATTAACAGTAATGAATAAATAAAAAGGTTCAATCTCAAATAATAATGCTACTGAACACCGATAAATCATTGAACAACACAAGCATGGGTCTACCGAGGCACGGAGGAACCTATGGCCGACGAATTTCAAATGTTGAAAAAAATCTCAAAATCTCATGGTAAAAGACCCCGAGGTTATTTTTAGGGGATTCCGAAAATCTGAGGTGGATTTGCCATGTTTTTTCTGCCTTGGCTGGATTTATCATGTATCCGGTATCCAGCTGGCTGGTTACAGATGTCAGTGCCACGCCAGTAATCTTCATACATTATATGAGATATGATATATCTCCGAAGCTTGTAGATCGTCGACTACCTAGTAAAAGATTTTCTTTTTCTCGATATGCGGCTCGGTACGGTACATTGATCTCCTGCATGTGGTAGACCGGTATTACTACTACTATCACATCGGCACATCCGCACGTCATGTATACTACATGTGATAGATGTAAAGAAGGGGTCTTCTCTTCCTTCTTCTAATTTCTAGACTATTCGTACAGTAGCGGCTTTTCCTTAAAGATTTTTAACTCGCTAAACCCAACCATTTTTTACATCCATCCATCCATCCATCCTATATCCCATATATATATTTATATCCATATTTCCCCTTTTAGTACAAAGACTACCGATAGAAAATTAATCCGGTACTGAAGGTATCAATCATAAAATCATTAGAACTCCTCCCATGAACCTATTCATCTCGTCCATCCCTCATGCTCATCACTATCATCCAGAATAAAATCCCGATGAGACAACGGATCGATATCTTCAAGAATTGTCGTATTTCCCACAGTTGTATTTCCTGCCGAATCTCTTTCCCTTCCATGTCTGTTATCAGTCCACTCTTGTTCCAACGCCAAGCCAACTTCCAAATCATTTTGTCTAGCCCACGCTTCCCCTGCATCACGTTCGTCTTTGCGTATTCCGGGTCGAGATGCGTTTCTGGCTGAAGCTGGAAGACTGAAATTAAAGTTGGCTGTTATTGGACTTAAAGTTCGTGTATGAGTGTATACTGATGATTCTGGCCCTTTTTTCCCTGTTTGTGTCGTATATTCTGTATATTGTGCCCCGATGGATGTTCGTTGGTCAGGTAACATGCCTCGCATTTTTGCTTCCAACACAGCTCGTTCTTCAGGCGTGACGATCTTTGTTCCCATGCTAGGTAATCTTTGAAATTCGGTACCCTGTTCCTCATCTCCAGATCTCATAACACCCCTTCTTTTGCTTTTGGGAAATTTTGTACGCTGCCCACAGCAGCTAAGGATTAAATCTTTATATTGTGTGAAGGATTTGGCGGTTCCGAACACGAGAAATACTAAGAGTGACGCTGTAACTCCGGGGATGAAGAGAATGATATCTGTAATACAGCTAGATATCGAGAAGTCGGGAGATGACGATTTCGCAAGTTTTTGAAAGTTTTGTTCGGAGAATAGAGAAACAATGATTAATACAACTTCGAAAGCCCTTTTAAAATTGTCAGCTGGTCTTTCTACAAGTTTAGCCACTAGGAGACCAAAGAGACTCACAGAATAATAACAAATCCGATCGTAAACCGGGTAATAAGTGCACGATCGTATACAGACCGACGAGCTATTTTGCGATTATTGGCATTAGATTGACCAGTTCCAGTTCCAGTTCCAGTGCTGATACCCGTCGTGTCAGTCGCCGTCGCTGTACCGCTTGAAGCCCACCACCCATTACGCTTTTCGTGTGCAAACAGAAGTCGCCGTGTTTTGATATATTTATAAAGAATAAGTACCATGAGAATACTGCCGGTCGACAAGCTTATGAGCACTATTATCACAAGTCAGCCCAAGCTCTGAATATACGCTTTTAGATAGAAGATTTGGCTAAAGATAACTTACTTGTGGAGTTCATTAGAATAAAAGTCGCCACGAGGCTTCTTAGCACAGCCGGAGCATGCCCTACGCCCACTAAAATCCCGGGCACAACGATTGCAAATATCTTGGATATGAAAGATATATGTTCTCGCAGCCAGCTACCAAGGAAGTTCGCACGTATTTCCCAGGAACCACAGAAAAGTTTAACGGCCCTGATTACTGGTAAATCTCAATACTCAACTCATCTGATTTCAAATCGACTTACCAGAATAACACCATTAAAGCCATAACATTATAACAATAGAATTCTCGGTCAAGAGGTTAGCAATCATTCAGATTGGCAACATCGGGATGAGAACTTACGAATTGTAAATAGTACAAGATCCAAATTATTTCCCACACCCGAAAACCCCAAAGCTGGCGTTTCTACAGCTTTTAAAGCGGTCGCATAAGCGTCATGCTTAACAATGAGCCAAGAGCGATTATAATGTATTTGCTGTGCGATAGATCCAAGTGTACTTAAAGCAGAGAACTTTGCGAGAAATGTCACATCTATATTGTTAGATATATTGGTATAGATTTTGATAAAGCAACTTACAGGTCCATCTTTCACCATAGGTCCATAGCATACAAATGAGTAAGGTGACTAAAGTGAGACATATAGATGAGTATGTCAGGACGGCAGCAGAAGCACCTATGGCCTCTTGCGGAATCCCGGTGCCCATTCAGTACTTTCGGAGGGGTAGTGATAGTAGGACTTGCATTTAAGTCAACATGGAGATAAATGCATGCCTATCGAGTATTCAGGCAATGATCTATTGATGCCAGAACAACGGATAGTAACATGAGCAAGATCGAGAAAAATGAAAACCTAAAAAGAACAAAAAAATATGCTTTACTGGAAAGTCTGGACCTTACATATCGATCCGCATATAGGTTTGTAACATTGGTAGATCAGGCCAAAGGATGAATAGAACTGTCTATTCCTTGTAATGAGTCCCCTACCTATTGTAAGAACAAGGTATCTGTACCTGTATCCCAATACCTTCCTTTCTTCCGCATCGAACATCCCAGCTCCTCTAGACAAATACTTTTCATATTTATTCTGTTAGAAGAGACTTCTCCTATCCCAGAACCCGGGAATCTTACCATCTTAGGGAGATTGTATATTCCATGTTCATTTTAGCAAACGTGAGAAACAAGGATGGCACAAAGATTGCGGGATGGATCGAGACAAGGGGGACAGGGGAGATAAGAAAATGGCTAGATGAGCTAACGAGATACAGTAATCTGCCCAGCTGTAAGCATTTCCGGAAGGATATATCTAGATGATCTACAGGCTAACTAAAATCTCGCGTATTTTTTAAAAAACGTGTAAACTGACCCCCATTGAACTTCTGAAGCCTGATATGGTTTTGAAAGACGGCGCTTGCTCGGATGATTCTTTTGGTGACACGTTGCCTAGTAATTAGTGTAACCAAATATTCTGTGCGCAAATTTGAAGAAATTTCTAGGAAGTATTTTAACCTTCTATGAAAGTTCCTTGCTGATGTCTGTGTGTATTGATTGATTCAATGGTTGTAATGTTAAAATTCTCTACGGTAGATAGACTTCTTCGTAGACCCGAAGGAATGGATAAAATAAGAAAGAGCTTACGTGCCATTTGAATTTTAGGAAAGTGGTTCCGTGCCTATTTATCATGGAATTATTGGATTTATATTAAGCGTAGAATTTTCAACGAATTACATACCACGACGTTAATACTTCCTCCATTAACCATGTATAAATTGTGTTGGGTATTCAATTGGGAACAACCTTTCTTGTTAATGCTTGTTACTTATGCAGGCTGTATAATGTCCACTTTAGTAAGTTTATACTTAGTAGCTTTAGGAACTGCAGTGGCAATGTGACATGTTGTCACCCATCATCTCCATACCCTTAAATCGACTCAATGGGGCTTGTGACGAGTACTTGTCTTGTTCAGGCGAACGTTAATATAACAGCACAGAAGAATGTCTGTAATGGCAAATAAACATCTTGTCCAGATTATCGTTACAGTCCAAGCTCTAAGGTTACCAAGGATTTTCGTTGTGGAGAAGATACGCGACAAGATCAAAGGAAGATCATTTGCTGGCTCTGATATCGGGGGCACCAGGGCCACACTCTAAATTGTAATACAACGTGACATGGTATACACTCTAGAGTTGGCAAGCGCAAAGTATCCTGTCGAGATTGTATGTATGGGAGTTTAAATACTTCTTCGAAAGCTCGGAAATTGGAACAAGCCATCAAGATAGAAGGCGAAGTGGAAGTCCACAAAATTCTGCAATTATTTGCTTGCCTTGACGAATCGCGCGGCATACCGGATACTCCGGATATGGAATCTAGATTGCCACACGATGGATATATTGATTCAGGATTCAGTAAGTATCGAAATTGTTCAGCTCGGAATTGGCCCCTATTGCGATTAGAAGAATGCATGAGAGACTCATAAAAGTTAAAACGACAGCAGCTTTTGGAATAGATGGAATGGATGGTATGATTCTTGCGAGCCGTACGCCGAATTTGGGAAGGAAGTGAAATTCCTTAAGTTGGGAGCGACCCTGTTTAAGCGTGAAGATATCCACCATGGACTTATTTAGTAAGCTCGATTATAAGATTAAGTATGTACATAACATCTTTCGTTTACACTTTCCAGTTGATTGTTCTAGGAACTTACCTGTAGTGTATACTTAGTTATCTAGTTCGTATAGCTTCTCTTTCAAACGCGTGTTGATGTTTCAAGGATCTTGAGCTGTGTTGAAATCGGCTTCAAATGAGCATCAGGTACCAATATTAAAACAAGAACAAGGTTGGCATGTAAAGTAGACTTTGCTATAATGAGGATCCTTCCGGACCTCAGGCTGGCCGGTGAGCTACCAATGCGGAGAAACATGCTCCGCTACGTTCAGGCTCTTCTTTTCGATGGTTTCGTGGCTAGTAATTCTAAGACCTATGAGATTTCTCACCGCCACTGCATCATCGACCAGTTCAAAGTGTAAAGGAAGTTCTGAGCGTTAGAATTAGTTCCAAAAGTATGCCCAACGTTCAAATTTTGCAAGTTCAAGGTCTGATCACCTAATATCCGAAGTATGAAACTTCGCGTAGCAAGCAATACCTAGGTATTGATGCAAATCCTCATCCTCAGCCTCAGCCTCGCATGATTAGTCACTCCGAGCTAAACCTTAACGAGTGTTAAATCGCTTGCAACAAATATCGTAGCCTTCCAAGATTAACCTCACAGCCTTACTACCTAGGTGGGCATGGACACCACTTGGAAACATACATGTTGAAGACCAAAGAACTCTCGTTATGCAATCCCTCATTTGGGCCTCTAATATACCATTGTATATCACTCATCCTTCTTCTACAATACCTTATTTGATCAATGTACCTCGAGTCTCTTATCTGCCGCTCCTTTTCCCGCGACTGCTATCTTTCTTCGGGGAAAATGTTACAAGTTTCTCCTATGAAGGAATTCTATTGAAGAATCTACCAGTTGGTCTATTATGTGATCTATATCAACCAGAATTGCCATGGAGAATAGAGTTAGGAGATGGCCCATCTTTTGATATTCATGATACTTTTATCAATAGCGTTAAAGAAGTATCTACCCTCCCTCGAGTCATTTTCAGCCTCGTTTACTAACAATCTAATTCCAGGCCGATTTCATACGCAATGGAAATGCGAAGGGTATAATGAGCATGTCAAAAGAACATTCGACACAATTATGGAACTCAATTCAAGATAGTATGATCCCTTTTTGATCTACATTCATATATAATATCGACATAGCATAAACTAATCTTACAAAACCCGCAGATGATCTTCACACCTACCTCAAGATTTCCACCATCCTCCTCAATCCTGCTACTCCTCTAAAACATATTCCATTACGTATATATCTACCTTCATCCTCATCTCCATCTTCAACCCCTCATCCAGCTTCCTCGAGTTCATCAAAAGCTCCAGGTACTTCTTCTCCACCTCCACCACTTTTCGCATTTAAAACGGTACAAACTCTCATACAACCACAAACTGCATCTCGTGAACCTGAAACATTAGGAGGGGCCCTCAATACTATTCTTCCGAGTTTATTTCCAAGTAGGAGAGATGCGATTTTAGCGGATGTTATCTTACATGGGGCAACAGTTCCTTTTAAGGCACCATTGGAGGATTTAATGAGGGAAGCAAGTTATGCGGATGGATGGTTAAATGTGTGTGTTTTTATGCTGAATTGACATTAGAAGTTATGATTATAATGGTTACAATGACTTTATGAGTAGGATGAACTGGCGTTTTTGAATCTTTTGGATTTCAGCTGGGAAAGAGACTGATGCTGTCAGATCCAATCATCTAGTGGCAATCATCTAGTGGATAATTGATTGATGAAAACATTACGATTTCCGATCAAGTCAAGGGTCATTGACTGGAGAATTTTCATTGATTTGGTTCCTATATGATTTGCTTTCCAGCTAATGCAGAATTCGTTAATATAAGTATTTCTGTGGCTTGGTCATAATTCAACAAGTGTGGTTATTAAGCTATATCTAACTCCCGTATATCATTTTCATTGATTTAGTGACCTACAATAGCATGATTCCCATTCGACGTAAACCGACTCAATCTATCATAACATATCATATGCAGATTTTGATATAAGGATCCTCAATTTCCTTACCATTAGCGAAAAGCTCTTCGGCTAGCTGTTCTTCCCAAGAGGAACTGTAGGGAAGTTTTGAATTTTGTTCATCGTCATGCAGCTCGGAGCTTTAGATATCTGGGTAACAGAGGAGATTATTCTTCTTGCTAGTATTTTACTGATACCGGGAGTTGAGCTTTACATGTAAGATTGGCAGTCTTGTTCGAGCTAAGATGACTTCTTCGACATTCGAGTATACTATGTTGCCTACCTAGTAGCTTCTTCTCACCACTTTCTTCCATAATCAATGACGGATGAGTTATGTATACAATACATCCAAATCGCAAGTGATCATTCATGCCGATACGCAGCGGTATCCTACGCAATTGAGGATTATTGGATTATTACTCGAGATGGATGGGTAGAAGATTTGCCTATCTGACTGTCATTTGTGTAGAAAATTATGTTTTTCTTTTTTGTACGGAGCAAAGCAGACTTGAAGTTGAGAGATAGATCATAAAGACATGGGGATCCTTATGGGATTTAAAATGATGGTTTCTCTTGATATGACGTCGAAATTCAATGAGGGTTCTGTGGTTATTTTCTCTGTATTGGGGGATGGTGAGGGGGATTTGGAGTATTGTTCTGTACCATCATATGTAGAGGACTTTGGGAACTTGGAAACTCGGGAAAGAAGCCTACGAGGAGATGAAAGCAGAAACAGTAAGATAGGATTACTAGATCTCGAGATGTAGAATGTAGAATGTGAGGCGATACTATTACTTTCCTTATATTCTTCTAGAACGGATGGTAAATATGATTGTTGTTGGCGAAGTGTATGGTAGGATGGAATTTTGCTATAGATTTTGAGGGTTTGGGATTTGGACTTTGGACTTTGGACTTTCTGGGTTGGATTTGGTTTTTGTGGTGGCGGTAGGGAGAGTAATGGGAGAGCTGGAGATTAATTTTGGGTAGAGTCATACTAGATTCTGCTCTGATATATCTTGCTTTTAGTCTGCGATGAGCTGTTGGTATTTGTGGTAAACTCGTTGAGTTTTCATTCTTATGTATAGCTTTATTTTTATCTTCATCTTGACATACAATTTCAACATCTCAACTTCATTAACTCCTTAGTAGAACTTATATGAATTTGGGATTTATATATACATACACATGCAGTTTGAGAAGTTAGTGCGCGGTCAAGATTTTGCCATTACACTTTTTTAGGGGGGGAGTTTGTGTTTGTGTTTATGAATGTGTATGTGTATGATTGAGTATTTCTTTCTTTTCATTAAACGGGTATGAGCTGCGGAGGTATTTCTGTTTGTGTTTTAGAGAGAGGTTGGAGAGAGTGTAGAGTTTGCGATTTGGAGAGATTTTGTAGGATGTGGAGAGACTGCTTGGGAGGACGAAGAGGGAAGGGAGAGGTGTTACTATTGGGAGGTGGGAGAATGAATGGATGAGGGGGCGGATGCGGATGAAGAGTAAAATTAAAGAGGAATTTCGTAGCGGCATTTAGGTATGTATATATGTGAGAGAGAGTCTCGCTAAATTATCTTGCGTGAGATATTGTAGGGAAGGGGGAGGGGAGGGGAAAGGAAATGAAACTTATATACCTAGAAGTTGTTGAAGTGTAAGTTGGGTTGGTAATGGAAAGGGGTTTGCTGTGGTGGAACTTGGGAAGGTTGTGTGTGTGTGTGAGTGAGTGAGTGAGTGATTGGATGTATGATGGGAAGTGAAGTTACAGTTTGGGAGCGAGAACAGAGCGAAGTGAAGATGATATGATAGTCCAAGACTCCAAGAGCACAGTAGGTAGCCATATATCAAAGGGTCTATCGAAAGCAAGATTACCTACCTACCTACCTACATAACAAACAATACAAGAATACACACTATATAAAAACATCCGACACACACTTTTCCAATTTCTCTAGAATATATAATCTCACATGATAACATAACATCTCTTTGAAAATCGCAGAGAAGATGTGTTCTCATCCTTCCAGAGCTTCATATCCCAATCTCTGTTTCATTATTTCTTGATAGGGTTTATAGATATAACTATGATACATATGTACTGTTATAATACTCGATTAGAGGTGAGATGCTAGACGAGCGAGTAGAATCACACGATATTTCATGTCGTTGTATGCACAACCTTAGAAACGTTGGTACACACCGCATTATTAGCATTACCATCACAATCCTCCCCCTCTTTCTACTAGTGACGAATTTCTTCTCCCAAGCAACACGATTATAATATTCCATCAAAAGAAATAAGAAGAAAATAAACCTACAACCTAATACCCGATATCACAGAATCCCCTCATCCAAGGAAGAAATGAAATAGAATACGCCTTGTAATATATAAGAAACTTAATAGGCGCTTGACCGGATGGATGGAGGATGTTGAAATAAGATTGTTTAAGCGCTGGTGCGATGGGGGTTAAGTGGTACAACTTTAGAAGGAAGATAGATATAGATAACGGTATGGGATATATAGAAGGAAGTGTGTTATGCTTTGATCCCGGGGCAGAAGTTATGGTATGGGAAGGTTAATGAATGGGGGATCGAGGTAGAGGATGGCTATTGGTTTCGTTGATGGAAGCGAGGAGATGTGGTGTGTGGTGTGTAGTGTACCTAGGTAGTATAGATATGAGACGGAGAAGGAGGCGGATAGAGATGCGAATCCTGATATCTATCTGTAAGCGAGCGGATTGATGATTTTGATTTTTTTGGGGCGTTTTGCTGGCAAGGTTATTTAGTTACTGTGCTGTATTGTAGGAATTTAAAAGCGTCAGTGAGCGGTAAGAAATCATTTTCTCATCTATCTCACTTATTATATCTTCATCATATCAATATGAGACTGAAAAGGGATGGATGAATGGATGGATGGAGGGAGGGATAGAAAACCAGGGAAAATTCGTGCAGATCTTCAGAGTGATCAGGTTTGAGGGAGGAATGGAATGTATGGAAGATTGTGATAGATGAATGCCTAGTAGATAGAATCATTATGATGGAATGGAATGGATGGAGTGATTGTTGAATACTACCTATTTACTTTGTACTTTGTAGTCACCAGTAGTTATTCTAGAATTGGTATGTGGGTTGTATTGAGTAGAAAATACGAGATTGAGATATATATGCAGATATCAGTGTAAGATAACGTATATGCAGTATTCAATGCTGTGTAAGGTTTCTTGTGTTGTTTTCAATGGTTAAGGTTTATGTGAGGATCGTTGTCAATATCATTATCATTATCAATATCAGTATCTATATCAAAAGCAAATACGAATCAATACCTAGTTCTCTCGTATCTAACATTCTCATATGCATTTTGATCTCCATCTCCATTCCATTCCAATTCTATCATCATCATCATCATCGTCCCAAAATACCAAGTAACACCAAAGAATTCCATCAGATAAAAAAATCATCATTAATGACGGAATACTGACTGCCTACTACCATCCTACTACCTACACCTTCCCAGCGTTTACTTTACCGCACATTAACGGGTAAGGATGTAACTCCACTGTCGATCCCCAAAAATCACCAGCACATACCCGTTAATCCAGGGGTTTATTGAAGAGAAGAAGCGTTCATCAGCCCCATTTTCCAGCCACTTTTATACCAGATAAAGTATAGATTGGGTGTATTGATGTTTCATATTGATATATGGAGACTTGGCAATGAGGTAGATGGCAAATGTATTTAGGTAGGTATGATATTATGTTGGTGAAAGGGAGGACTTTCTTTGATGATATTAGGTATTCTTGTGAAAATTCTGGAAATATACTGTGAGTGAATGAGCTTTGATGTCATAGCCACCAATACATAGACATTCTATTCTTGGATTGCACTTAGGTGTATTGCATTCGGCTGTACATCAAAATACTACAATTGGTCAAAGATCATCTAATCATATTCAAGATACTTCTCCAAGTTATCAGATTTCCTAAAGAAGGATTGGGTTGGATTCTTGAATACGAAGGAATACAATGTACAAGGGTGTTTAATCATTCCCCACAGTATGTTATACAGAGTACGATACGATTATCAGTAATACTGGTGTTATCCTGACAGAGTACCTGGTCGATAATGACGATGGATGTGGATGTACAAACAAACAAATCAATGCTTGTTCAGGGAAAAGTGGTGAGACTTAAATCTTTTGTTATGGTAAAGAAGTAATGATCAACAGGATATGCAAGAACATGCAATGTATACCAGGTAGAGAGGTAGATAGGTTGATGCTTTCTAGTAGTTGAGATTTTATTTAAGTATATACTTCTTTCCTTTCTTAATTCTATCTCTGGATATTTTTATTCATTCATCTTTTCATCCATCCTTCTTACTTACTTGACTCGTACCTACTTCCCTTGAATTAGGATCAACAACAACAAAATAGTCACCAGCAATAGCCACCCGCCATTGCTTATTTTAATTCAACGCATAACGCTGAGAGCTGTCAAAGCTTCAATCAATCGAACCACCTTCTACCTTCTTGTACCACAGCCCCTCTTCACCTCTCCTCATCTCAACTTAAACACAAAATATAAACACTTAATTCTCCTCCACTTCCTTCATATCAACCTCCTCAAATTCATCCTCTCTCTCTCTCTCTTATTACTTGGACTCATTTTTAAATCTTCAATCTTCAATCTTCAGTCTCCAATCCTAAATACCTAAACACCTAAATTCTCTACAACTCTTGAAGATTTCATCATGAAGTACTCACTTTCCCTCTTCGCTCTTGCAGCCACTACAAATGCTGCTGTTCTCCGAAGACAAAACGTTCCATGTACCTTCTCCATGGCTGCCGTTGGTGATCCAACAGGTTCCATTGTCGAAACCAGTATTGGAGAAAATCGCATTGGTGGATCCTGGCCTCAAGGTGTTTATAGCATTAATGCCAAAGTCCTCACCGATGCCGAAGGTCACAATTGCAGTATCTCTCCCACCACTTCTCAATTTCAATGTATTCAAGGTTCTGCCGTTACTCTCTTCACATTGGGAAATAATGGAAATCTAAACTACAACAACTCAACTGAAGATTGGGTAGCTTGTCCAGCAACTGGACCGGGTGAAGATGGAAGTTATAACATCTTTACCCAAGCAAAAACCAACACGACCGGATGCGAAACTATTCAAATAGTTACGGGAGGTTTCAGCTGTGCGGCATTGGGAAGACCATCCAGTTCATCCACTACTTCAGTCGCTGCTGCGACTTCCACTTCCACTTCTGTACCTGTAGCTGCATCAACCACTTCTGCAGCTGCAGTTTCTTGCCCGACAGATATCACATCGGGACCTTTCGAATATCCTCATCTCATTGTTCCCGTATCGTCTGAATCTCCAGATCACCCATTTGGTAATCAATACACTGCGCACATCACGCCTCAAAATAGCACAATATACAATTTTGACGTCCCATCCACAGCCCCCTACACCGGTAACTGCGCCTTACTTTTCCTTTTTCCTGTCGCATCGGCTACTCAAGCTGGCACATACAATTTCACCGGCATCGAAGAAGAAACAACTGAAAATGGTGGAATCGATTTCTCGCTTCTAAGTGGTATTGCTAATGCGAATACAACTTATAATACTCAACCAACCGTCGCAACCGGTTTTGGAAAAGTAGAAGTGCTTCCCGGTAAGGGATATACGGTTTCGACTTTTGCGTGTCCGGCTGGAAAGACGGTCAGTTATGAGGCGAAGAGTGTGGGAGGATTGGGATTGGAATATTTTGAGAATAGTGCACCGAGCGCTATTGGTCTTTATATGGTGCCTTGTGCTTAGATTTTGGTTTTGGAGAGGGACTTGGGGAGGTTGTTTGGGTATACGATGGTTGGTGTACTTGAATGGATTGAAGTGTGGATTGGGAACATGGAGTCTGGAAAAGTTTCATGATAGATTGGGATGCGTAGGACTTGTATGGGTAGTAATTCTGATGGATTAGGATTTCTTTTTGGAGAGGGGGAGATTACTTTAATTGTTTAATAGATGCGTTGGTTTGGTTTGGTTTGGTTTGTGGAGAATGGGGAGGTACATACATGGACACATACGTGACTTTAAGATCATTTTCATGATAGAAAGTCGATGTTCGTAAGTAGGTATCTATCTATAATACATTGAAGAGGGAAGGAACATAGTGTGTGGGACTTGGAAAGGAATCGAGGATGAGTAATGAAATGAAAGATGGAGATGAATGAGGATACGATACGATAAATTACCTAGGCATTGAGTTTATGATTAATGAAAGATAATCTTTTAATGAATTTTTTTCTTGTTTGTAGTTTGATGATGTGGAACGAAGAGTGAAGGATGTGGAAGGCGTGATGTTGAGGGTTTGAATTATATGGGTTTTGGAGATTTCGTGAAGAGTTTCGGGGTATGTAAGTGAATAGGGGGAGAGTGTGGAGTGGAGAGATGTGGTGTGGTGTGATGTGAGATTTGTGTAACTTATTGGATGAAGAAGGAATAGGAGGATAGGGGGAGAGAGTGGTATGGTATAGTATGGTATGATGTGATATAGTATGGTATGATATGATATAGTATAGTATAGTATCGTACGATATTATGAGACTGTATAAGCGTGAGCTTGAGCTAGGGTGAGAGGGAGGGCTGTGGAAGGGGATGGAAATGGGAATTTTGGGATGGAGGGTTTTGGGATGGACATGGGGATTTTGGGATAGAGTTCATGGTGGTAGGCAGGTTGATTGGTAGGTTGAATTGTTGAATTTTTGGTGGGTAGATACCTATCCATAGGTAAGTAAGAAGCATAAAGACAGAAAAGAAGAGGTTAAAAGGATTATAACATACACACGAAAGTATTGATTGATAATATCACAGTATATCATATTAACCTTTACTAAAGTATGTAAGTACACAAATGCACAAGTGCCAAAATGAACAAAACAACGTGTATGAATATGCAATTAATCAATTAATAGGTAGGTACCCTAGGTAGGTAGGTAGGTGAGTAGGTATTATTAAAAACATGCAAGCTATGCATTTCGTTTCATTATTTATTCATTCAGTCCCAACAAAGCCAACCCAACTGAGAGCCGACCCAAAGCCAACCCAATTCAGAGCCAGCCCATGAATACAAACTCCATCCCATCTCACTGACACTCCCCCATAACAACAACTATTAAAGACCGTGTCGAGAAAAGAAAGAAAGAAAGAGAGGATTTTGTATACACGATGAGCTATACTTGAAACTCCATGATCCATGATCCATAAACTAACTAGGTAGGTAGGTGATTAGGTATCCGCGAGTTTGAAACAGACAGAGACAGAGATGGAAGTGAAAGCGAAAGTATCATGATGATATGATATGACACGATACCATACGATACGATTCCACATCCACAAGTAACACCCCCCCGCGACCCACCACAACCACAGATAGAAAATCGATCATGAAAACCAGTCAAGAGAACTCAGATCTACTCATGACCCGTCGCAACCGCATTATCATGACCCAATCCCGTATGCTGAGCAGGAGAATGAGTACTATGCTCCGCGTCAATTTTCTCATCCACCAAAACCCCTCCATTCTCATGACCAATATCATGTTTACGTTCATGACCATCGACCAAATCAACAAAATGTTTGCTAGGTTTCCAATGAACGGAATTTTTAGCGCTAGTCTTGCTCTCATACAATTCATCGATTTGCTCTAGTGTCAAGCCCTTGGTTTCATAAATCATAAAGTAGACAAAAGCGATACATACAAAGCAGCACGCGAACCAGATGAAGAAGATCTTGGATTGGAGATTTGCGTTTCCTTTTCCGTAGTTGACGAGATAGGGGGTGGAATAGGCAATGGCCCAGTTGAGAAGCCAGTTGGTGGCAACCGACATAGAGAGAGCCTTGGCACGGACTTTGAGAGGGAAAATCTCGCCGCAGACAACCCATGCGAGAGGGCCCCAGGTGGATGCAAAGAAGAAAATGTAGATGCAGATGAAAGCAATGGAAGCCTTTTGTCCAGCAAGGTTTTTGGCAAAGACGGATCCATCGGCATTTTGTCCAGTGGTGACGGTGCCCAAGACGGCGACGAGGAGTTGACTGATACACATTCCTACGGCTCCCCATAAGAGAAGTGGACGACGACCGAATTTTTCAATACCGTATAAACCGGGAAGGGTAGATGAAACGTTGACGGCACTGGTAATCATTTGAATGACAAAGGCATTGCTGATTCCAGAGTTCTTGAAGTATTGAGTACCGTAGTCTATGTGATGTCATTAGTAGTGTTCCATGTATAATTTTGTTTGCAGAAGTCGACTTACAAAAGATGAAGTTAACACCAGTAAGTTGTTGTAAAGCTTGGAGAAGACATCCAGTTGCAAGTCTCTTAGCCATACCGCCTCTGAAACAATCAAGATAAGAAGCTTGGCCGAGTTTGAGTTCATATTCATGATTTGCTTGAATCTCAGCTAATTCTTCACGGATATATGCATCATCGTGGGGTAGGCGACGGAGCTTAGCGAGTGATTCAGCGGCCTTTTGATAATTGCCGCGCTTGATCAAGTAGCGAGGGGTTTCAGGCAAGAACAATAATCCGATGACCAATATGATAGCCTTGATAGATGTTAGTGAAGTACAAGTAGGCTCGGGATGAAGTGACTTACCCAAAGGAATTGAACAGCAATGGGAATTCTATATGATCCAGTATCATTTCGGTGTTGTGTAGCGTTATCAACAACGGCTGCAAGAAGAAGACCGATTGTGATAGCTAACTGGTAACATCCAACAATAACACCACGAATCCATTTAGGCGCCGTCTCGGATTGATAAAGTGGAACTAGAAAAGACAATGTTAGTTTGATGTTTCATGTAGGGTTGAATGCTAATGAATCAGATTGTGTCAAGATGACATGAGAATACTTACTCAAAGCAGAGATGAGACCAACTCCAAAACCAGCAAAGAAACGACCAGCAATGAACATTGGCAATGCAGCAGAAGCTGTCTGTAAGACAACACCAAAATTAAAGACAATACCAGCAGATATCAACAAAGCAAGACGTCGACCAAAGAAGTCCGCAAGAGGAGCTGCAGTGAGTGCGCCGAAGAAAGTACCAGCGGATAGAATGGAGACGACGGCGGCAGATTGGGATGGGGAAACATCGAGATGTTTATCATTCGGATTGACGTAACCAGTAGAGAATTCTTTTCGCCAATAGCTAGAACAAAGTGTCAGTAAGGAGATGCTTTGGATTGAAGTCACATCAGTGTCAATGGTATTAACTTACTCCATGGCCAGAATACCACCAATAGTACCTGTATCATAACCAAAAAGGAGACCACCAAATGCAACGAAACAACCGATGACGATCTAATCAAACTGTTAATTCTGTACAAGAACACCATGTAGATAGGCACTTACTGCTGGCCATGATCTACCTGGAACGCCCGCGGGCTTGACAATTGAGATGCCCATCTTGTTGATTAATATTCTTATTAGAGATTAAGCAACAAAGATGGATTAAAGAATGAGGATAGCGTAGTGTATGCCAACAAGAATTTCGTAGGAGAATTTGAATTAAGAGGAAAAGTGGTATGAAATTAATGTTGTGTAAGAATCTAGAATTTGTGAGGTGAAAGGAAGAGGGTCTTGTTTATGTAGAGGGGTAGGCAGGTACGATTCTATGTATGAAGTTTATTTGATACGTTTCGCATCTAGAAGGGATTAATTAAATAATTTCCGTGGGGAAAGTACCATACGATGAGCAAGGGATTCACTGATTCAGTATGTAAAATGGGTGATTGGATGCATGGAAGAAAAGCTCCAAGGCTTGTACACGGGAAGTACCTAGGTACCTACCTACAGTACATGTGGTGGAAAGGAAATTAATACACAATGAGTAGGTAATATCAAAATAAAATGAGAATCCCAAAACTAAAAACGAATTTCAATATCAAATCTGGTGTGATTTGGAGTCTTGGCCAAATTACGTACGGAATAGCAATGTTACGTATGACAGACAATAAAGGACAGTATGTGTAGTGTATTTAAGAATAATGATCATCATGTTAAAGAATTCTTACAAGGATCCTCAAACTCTAATGGCATCTTCAGCCATTGAGAAGTCATAAAATGCAAGCTGAAGCCCTTGAAAGCATCGACACCCTTCACAACCAATTGCGGGGAAGGGAGGCTGTTCATCAGAAAGTATCCAACTACTTTCTAGGGGAATACTCAACGTCCAATTACAATGAATCGTATCAAATTTCCCATGCAGCTCGAGTCTCGAGAAACCATTTTCGGTTGAGCTGTTTCTATCGTGTGACTTCGTCAATTGAAATAGTTTCTTGGAATTGATGATATTTCAAGTGGATATCAAATGGGATGAATGGATCTCATCCCAACAACTTGGATCATCTTCATCACAATTGCTGGGCCATATTGAACGGTGTAATTGACATTCTTAGCTGCCAGTATTCGGTCCGTCAGGTGAACATGATTGTATGAGATGCTGTAAGAATTTGAAGTGAATCGAGGTGTCGTGGCCAATTTTATAGGAATGTGGAGGATTTTCTAACGAGAGGAGAGCTTGTCCTCGGCACAAACGGCGCTAAGATAACCTAAATTCAACCACGTGTAGCCAATGTTCATTTGTGAAGGCGACAACGATATCTTACATGCTTCAATTGGAAAATCGTGCAGAAATCATGAAAAAGGTACATAAATTCTCAGTCGTACCTTCATTTCATATATCACATGCATGCTGTGTTCAGAACGGGTGGCGAGTTTTTCCTTGGAATCCTAACCAAAAACTACCCAATACACACAACGATTATGTACTGAATGTAGAAAACCCCGCCGCACATGGCTGACGCCGAGAAGGGCATTTTTCGTGCAATTCAAAACTTGACATACTTGGCGCATATATCATCGGTCCGAAATCGTTATAGCTATTCGTCTCCTTGCTTCACTTCATTAACTTGGAGGTTGTGTTGTGGTCACACAAGGATATGTCTTCTTCGATGCTCGTACATAAAATCGTTTCGTAGTGATACTACGATCTCTGCAAGATCATTTCTCATTCGTATTATCAATTTTCATAGGTAAAGTCCTTTAGAGTCTATACAAGAACATACCCTGAATTGGTTTGTCTTGGCTTTGTTCTAGTGGCGCGAATCCAACGATTGCATGGCAATGGTCATTTATGATATTTCCACGGCATATTGTTGTACTCGGCAATTTCTAGATTCATAGATATCTCTTCAGATTCAGATCCGTTTTGATTCTGTCCCCTATTTTCTCTTCTGCTCGTTGGAAAGCCGCGATGCAAGCAATTGCTATATCATACTCTCCAAACCACGGCATTATAGTCGGTCCGACCAAATATCCTCTCTTATTGTTACATAGTAGGAGTTGCTTCGAACCTTCGTATGTATAGCCAATGAAACTTGCTACCGGTACCTCAAACACAAATGCAGGTCGTCTCGCGAAGGATCCAAACTAGGACATCGACATCTCGATAATTCTTCGTAAAATTAAGTTTTGGTCATGGTAGCATTGTTTGAATAATTGACCGAGTATGAAATGGTCTGGAGAGTGCAAAGAATCTTAAATATGAAAGATCCGAGTGGATATAGATATTGAGAAGTGATATGATGAGAATTTGTTTTTATCGCCGCAATCGCCGGTAGCGGCGGAGAGCCCCAAGGGTATTACTGAGAGCGTGCCTGAAGATCTTGGTGAGTTGGTTTGGCTATCTTTCTACTTGATTTTGGGGATCGTCTTCTTAAGGATGATCCTGTAAGCGTGTTTGACGTGATTGAAACTGAACATCTTGGAATGACTGAAGACTCTTGAACAGTCAAAGACTTTTGATCAATCGAGAGCTCTGAAAAATTCGAAAGGCCTTGCATATCTAATACAACACAAGATTAAAGATCAAGAGTTGTCTCACTAATTGACTGCAAGTTCTGTGTTTCATGGTCAGCTCTACGACGTAGAGCGGGCTTGAATGCCAATTATTCTTCGAGAATGTCCCTTGGATAGTGCCAAGAGGCTCTTGTGAAAATCTTCCCATCCCATTTAGTCACATATCATGTCCAAATCCATGCTCACGTAACTGTATACTTCATGATCCTTAAAGCTAGCTCTTTCCTAATACTATGTTTCTTCCTTCCGGTATAGAATCTTGGCCACTGGCATCCTTCTCTCTCACGTTCCTTTCGGCTTCCTTTATCGTGCCGTTCTTCAGCCATATCATTGACTACCTGATCATCCACTGGCTCGACATCTTCCTCAATTTCAGGTCCCGGCGTCTCCAACCACGTTACTCTTTCCATCAAACCCCCATTTTCCAGTGCCAAAGCGTCCATCCTATTGCCCAGACTTTCAATTTCACCTCTCATTACCCGTTCATTCTCAATATTTCTATTTCTTAGATCATCCACATCATTTATCAACTCATCTTCCCTCTCTGATCTTTCTACATTCCTTGTTTTGAGATCTTGAACTTCTCCCATCAGCCGCCGCTCCATCCGAATATTGTACTCATCCCTCCTCGCCAATCCTTCCATTACTCGTACTTCCATCTGAATGCTCTCCGCATCCCGCCTCGCTAATCCCTCCATTAATCGTAGCTCGATTTGAACGTTGCTCGCATCCCTCCTAATCAGTTCTTCCATAACCTCTCTTCTCAATCTTTCAATAGCCATGGTAGCATCTCTCAACCTTTCTCTTTGTCCCCTCTCAACTTCATCCATGAAATCTAAAATCTCTTCCCTCATCTCTCTTATACCTCTGATTCCATTCCTCATTTCACCCCTCAACCCCACAATCTCTCCTTCCAAATCCAAAATCTCCTGTCTTAAGCCTCTTAAGTTTCCCCTATATTGCGTGCCTTCATTTCTCAGCCTCAACACCTCTGCCCTAGTCCCCCAGAGCTCTCTCCTCGTCATCCTCAGCTCTTCCCTCACGCCCCTCATTTCCTCCCTCATTCCTGCAACTTCATCCCCTAGTTCTATCATTCTTCGCTCTTGCTGGCGCAACTCATCCCGTACCCCCCTCACTTCCCCCCTCAATCCTGCAATATCTGCTCTTGTAGCCCCGGCATCCATATTCCCTTGAACTCGAACCTCAAGCTCATGTCTCCTGTCAAAATCATGGAAGCGAAAGTGTACATCTGCCATTACTTGAAGTGGCCAGCGATCAAGTGATGAATGAGTAGATAGATATCGAATATGGCGACTAGTGAAATCCCTTCGTGTACGCTATATGTAGCTCGCAACGTACAGTATCAGGGCGTCCGTCCGGACTGGAAGACTTCACGCAAATTCTCAATGGCTGAAAGCAGTACAATGGTCAGAAATCTTCAGTGTTCCATGTCATTTGAATTATCTAAGAATTCAGAGTTCAGAACCTGAAAGCCTCTGATTGTCTGATTGCAGGTCGGGCTATTGGAAAGCAGGATCGTACCGTCTCTGAAATCTAAATTGTCGCGTTAGACAAGATCGCAGTTCATCGAGCACATTTGCCTCTTTGTCTATCCGCATCGTACGGAACGTCAGTAAAGAATCCAAAGACTTCCAGTCGAAGAAAGAGAAAGGAACAAGATGTAACACATCTCATTCCATACACTATGGATCAGCAATCAGAGAAAGATCTGTCCATAGCCTGCACATTAACTCCAAATTATCATGGAAATAAACTGCCCTCTTACCTATCAACCAATTCGACCACCAATAGCAATTCAACCGTGAACCAAATCCACACCACTCAAGTTTCTTTTTCTTCTCCATCAGAGGTGCGATACATCATACATATTATTCTCCATTAACCCCGCCGATGGCCAGAAATACCCGTTACCAAATCCACGGCAAGGTGCCCATCCATATGATTCTACCAAATATGTATCGACAACACACCACAAAAGTATTTCTCTTTTACCGATGCATACCCAGGTACTTCGACAAATCTTCGAATCCTATCATTCCTCGTACCTGCGCATATCCGCTACATTATAATTCCCAGTTCTTACATAATAATGATATCCCTGGACCCTTAATTCGCTGGAGATTCCGACTAGCCGCTGAGCCTGATTTTCATCTTCAATACCACCTCGCAGACCCTTCTTTCTAATTTTCATCTTGATTGTCCAATCTAATCTTCTTCTTTCAAAAGTATCGCTGATCCCCGCAGCTACCCGAATACCTTCATTTTTTTTTCATTTCGATTCCTCAAGTCTCTATCTACTAAGTCTCAGTTCCTAAGTCGAGCCCCCCATTTTCCTGGAATGAAATCTAATTTACCTCACTTCTCCGCTTCATTCCTTCCCTTCACCTCCCTAATCCCCAAAACTTCGTTCTCCCCCTCTAAATAATCATCCAAAAAAAAACCCACCCATGAATCTCTTAACTCCTCACCCGACCAATCTTACCAATTCCATTTCCTCGAAACTTGACACCCCTCCACGCATATGTGCGTACCCGTCAACCACTCATATTCTCCGCTTGTGGAACGCCTTGTGGAACAATGACTGTTATCACGGGACGTTGCAGAGACCTTTGAATCAAGCAATCATATGGCGCTTATCTCGCTGATGTGCAAACTGAACTAACTAGCTGGAACAGACTGTTCATTATCTGAGCATCTTTTTCTTCTCGAGATTAAGATGCAAGTACATGCAGTGTGTATTATTAGTGCTATGAGATCGTATTAGATATTCAAATCTGAACTAAAGATTCAAAGCCCACACATGCAATCAGTGTAACTACATTATCTCAAGACTTAGACCCTAGAAAACTCAACGCCCATTTTCCCTTACTCCAAACTCCAAATAAGGGTATCATCACAATTCATCATTATCACTTTCCGTCTCTCCCTCCATGTTAACTTTTGCCTGCTCTCTCCCCCTCTTCATTCTCTCCACAATCTCCTTCTCCGCTTTCTGCCTATCCAACTCCTCCAACCTCTCTCTCCTCTTCAAATAGAATCTCTCCAAACAATCCGTCCTCTGTTTCTGCGTCCATCCCTCCACCACAAAAGCAAATTCCGTCGCACTAGAAAACCCAAACATTTTCGCCATCGTACAAAACTGTCTCTTCATAACCTCCTCCGGGGGATGGAATTCATAACGTATGTTTCCATTTTCCGCTTGTCGTGACATGGGTCCAAAGAGTAATTCTTCCCCATATCCAATTTCACCGCCTGTTTCCTCTGCACGACGACTCAGTCTTTCTTCTACTTCTGACGAGCCGACTACTTCTGAGTTTTCGTGTGTGTATTCCACACCCGCTGATGCTAGGATTGCGGCTATGGGATCAGATTTTGGAGTGGGTTTCTTCATGCGCTTGATATCTTCTTCATTTTGAGTTATCAGAGCGGCAAGTTGACTCATGGCACCATTAGGGTCATCATCATCTGCGCGAAGAGGATTATCATCATCGTCAAGTGCTGCTTGCACATCAAAACTGGCCATGGCGACTCCTGCTCTCGTCTCCGCGACATTAGTTTTATTGACGATATCTCGAAGTAGAATTTCATCCGCGTGGAAAGATAATAGATTATCTAATCCGAAGATCTCTCCTTTTTGGCCAGCAGCATTTTGTACACCCTTAAAATATCGACGCTCCATTGAAGCATTATATCCAATGTTAGCTTGCTGTTGCTTGTATATTTGGCGGGCATAAACGACTTCTTCTATGGTCCCAGCGGACACGAGCCGAAATGAATCGACATCCCGGAGCTGACCTATTCTGTATGCTCGATCTTGGGCTTGCAGATCATAACTGGGGTTCCAGTTAGGATCAAAGATAACAACCTGTAAGATTAGTCATTGCTGAGATATGTGTTAATAGATGAGACTTACTTTATTAGCACTGGTGATATTCAAGCCAACGCCTATTAGACATGGTCAGTATTACAAAGGACCAAATTTGGCAATCAAAAATCTATAAAGATATGCAACGTAGAATATCATGAAGTGGAAAAAGTAAACGTACCTCCAGCCTTAGTTGATATCAAGAAGATAAATTGATTGGGATCAGAATTGAAATCATCTACCGTATCCTGACGATCTTCATACTTCATTTCGCCACTGAGGAAGCTAACATTGTAGCTAGTACTCTGGAACAAATGTTGAAGCATTCTCAATAGCTTGACGCTATGGGAAAATATCAGAACCTTGTCTCCTTCCTCGTGCCAATGTTTCAATAACTTCTTCAACACTTTCCACTTCCCACAAAACTCGGGGTTTGACAGATTTGCAATTGAATCTCGATCTTTATATAGTTCCTCCCATCTATCTGGTAACATCAATTGAAGGAATTCTAGATCTCGTTCTTGCTTCTCTCTAGGATCCCCGTCATTTGGCAGGAGAAGAGCCAAGTGGTTCGATAACTTCTGAAGTGTGGTCATGATAGGGAATACCATAGCCTGCCATTTCGTGTTGGTACCAGATATCTTAGAATAACAACAGCCGCCACGCGTTAAGTTTTTGCCATTGCCACAATCGCATGGCTCGCCATGGTTTCTGACAAATTGTACGACATCACTTTCAAGGAACCTCTTGTATGCTTCTCGTTGAAGATCAGTAAGTGGACATGGTAATAATCGATCCGTCTTCCTCGGAAGTTGATGGGCGATCAAAGTCTTCATCCTTCGTAAAAAGAAATGAGGCATGAGGTTATTAACCAATCTCTTCGCAGTCTCTCTAGCCCGTTTCACCTGTTGATTAGTGGAGTCATGACTTTGTCCAATCCGTAGAGGTTCTGAGATGGTCGAAACCCAAGTAGCCAACGGACCAACTTTGTCAGGCGAGCACCAGTTGAGTAGCGTCCAGAGTTCTTCGTACTTATTTTGTATAGCAGTTCCTGTAAGTCCAATGCGACACAGAGCATTTATTTCATTCATTGCTTGCGTCGTAAGAGATGTCCGTTCCTTGAGTTGGTGACATTCATCAGCCACAACGCAATCCCAAGAAATGGTATTCAAGGCATCCTTATGATTTTTGTATGTTGCATATGTAGTAATGACAATTTCAACCCGACCAGATTGCGCACTCCGAAGTACGAATTCTTTCTCCTTCACGCCTCCATGAAACTTTTCAACATTCCACCATCCCCATCTCATCAATTCATTCTTCCAGTTCTGAATCAAGGAACCAGGACAAACAATAAGTACTCGAGGATACCATCGTTTTTCGTCGGCGTTCTTCACTTTTCGCATACGTTTTCCATCTCGCTCATCTCCTGTCTTGCCAAACGCAGCAGTCAGAAAAGCAGCCACCTGTACAGTTTTCCCCAACCCCATGTCGTCCCCTAAGATACCTCCTTTCTGATAGACAAACTTTTCATGGAGAAATTTGACTCCATCCACCTGATAGTCTCGAAGATACTGTGCAATAGATGCTGGTATGACACCATTGGATAACTCCATATTGATATCTGCATACGGTCTTGATTGCTCCACAGTATTAGGAAAACCCGGTCGTTCTTCAAGCTCTGCCAATCTCTCATCATCCGAGAAATATATATTGGAATAGTCAGGGGGGAGCTGGAGGCCGGCGCTCTTCATTTTTTCTAAATTCGTATCGAATTCCTTCCGTCTGATTTGTAAATATTCGGGGATTTCATCGTCCATTTCGTAATCTGAATCGTCGCCCCATACCCTTTCATTTGCTTTGGACGAGCCTCCTTTCTCCTTGGCCTGCTTCGCATCTTCCGCTCGCTCCTTTATCCGTTTCTTTTGTGCATTCAGCTTCTTGCGTTTCTCGGACTTCCTCTTCTTGAATTTCTCGTAAGGATTTTCCTCTTCATCATCGTCTGACCATTCCACTTGCTCAAGAGCTTTACGTTTGCCTTTCTTGTCAACATTGGAGGGTTTCGGTTCGGATTCGTTATCATCCTCGTCGTCGGAAATTGAAAGGACCTCTGAAGAACAATTAGTGCATGTATTGGAAAAATTTCTGATCAACCCACCATCTGCAAGTAGTGCCTTTATATTATCAGGTCGCTGCTCAAACTCCTCATCTTCTGTGCTCACTTCGTCCTCATCATGCAAAGTGTGAGCCATGATAGAATGCTGCTGGAATGCTGCTGGAATGCAATCTAGGACCTCGTTGATGCTATTAATACCGAAACGCTACAAATGTATCGTTTATGGAAGAGGATCTCAAATTAAAATCAGTTAGTGAAAACAAATTATTGAATTGCAGATGAGCATGCAAAGAAACAAAGTTAATCCATCAACATTTCATTCATGAAAGAGAATTAGAAAAAGATTGACGCGTTTCGAGTTTTGATACGGTTTCTCGTCGCAGTTAAGGCATCGTTGAATAGGTACTGCACTTAAAACGTTCATTTCTAAACTGAACCTCTTATCATTATCCCTCTCCCCATTTCTCGTCTTTCATTCTCTCCGATTCATGATATTGTTGTCTGCTCGATCAGTTCCTATCAAACAACAAGATAAGAAAGCCCAGCATCTACGAAGCTGTGGGGGTTTCCCGTCGCGTCAGCACGTGATACAAACTTCTGACATCTTCCTTTCGTTCATGGTATTGTATCTCCCCAGCCCTACGACGCTGCATCGATACCCCCCCCCAAACAGTACCAAACTTTAATCCAAGTGACAGGCGTAAGTTCTCAGATCTATTAGGTGCCTCGGTATATGATCCTCACATATAGCTTTGCCATCAAAACAAGATTTTTCTCGTATGACCCCTCATACAAGATCCCGCACCATCCAATACCCGAACTTATTTCCCGCGGAGACAATCTCCTTCTCAATATGCAATTTCAAATCAGATAATCATTATTATCGATTGAAACTTGAAAGATGGATAAATATATTAATAAAAAAGTCTATAATTTGTTACATTTCTTATACCATTTATAATTGGATGGAATTTAATTCATCATCATATCAAATATCGAAATATCGGTAGGTATTTTTAATGTAACGTGGTTTATCAGTGGGTCGGCCATATCAGTGGATCGGCCACTTTTACCTCGAATTATTATTCTAAAGCTATATTATTCAATAACAATTGAATCAATTGATTGAAATTATAAAGATTCTAATAATCTAGGATCTATTATATTATTTTGATAAGTCCTTGTATTATACCTAGTATTTTTGTACTTATTATAATATCAAATAGAAAATACTTTTCTATTAGAATTCCCCTCTTTTTAATGTTCGTTGTATTGAATCTGAATATTAATCTTTTGCTGAGATAATATATCTTTAATTTTTTGTTTAATAAATACTTCTCTATTATATAATTGAATCTTTTTAGCATATCAATATTTGCTTAATACCTCATTTGCCTTTCAAAGTATATAATTCTTTGCATTTAAAAGTATATTCTTATAAGCTAATCTTTTTATATCTTTAGTTAAAACTAATATAATCTTAAATATAGATATAGGAGAGCTTGATTGATAATAAGCTATTTAAGATTTCATTAAAACTGATTACAAAAGAGCTTCAATTGGATTATAAGGACTTTGAAAGATCCAAGTGTTTAAATCGAGGAATGGAGGGGTAGGTATACGAATCCGAATATCTAATTTTGAGAGTATAGCTTGAGGATCAAATAGTATTAAATCTGTTCTTCGAAAATCAGCTTTTATATTTTGAGTTGTGATTGATTATTGATATACAGCTTTAAAAACTATAAAGAATTTAATTTTAGTAATATAATTGATATAAGCTTTAATAAATTTATCAATTTGATAACCATATACCTGTTTCAATATACCAAAACAGCTAATATCAAATAGTTGAGTTAAATGACTTGAATACAACGATAGCTTAATTGTTATAATATTATTTGACTTGCAATATAATTGAAAAGATATCGATTTGTGACTTTCATATTTATTTAGTATTAGTATTCGATATTTATTCTTTGTTCAATAAATTGTATACTTATCAAAATACTTTATCTATTCTAATCTTATTTTATTATTCATCTATCCATTGGAAGTAAGTTTAATAGCTCAATCTATAGGAAAACCGTTTTCTGTATACCAATTAGAAAAATGATATTGTTCTTATACAATCAAGAATAGTAATATAGTTTTTCTCTCTCTATTATTATATATAATTGTTATAATCTATTCTCTATTGCCTAATTATATTAACTTGCTTTTGTTATTTCGTTCAGCATTAGTTATCACCATTCCGGGGCATATTATACCCATCATAAAGCCAGTTTTATCAAAATTGTAGAAATTGTAATCCAGAATACTATATTTTGTTTGTATATTCGAAACTAGGCGAAACCAATCTTCAATAAACTTAGGATCTTCACAGAGAGCTTTTTGAAAGTTATAAACACAATTAAAATGTATCTTTAATTCTATACATCATTATATAAAGCGATAAGCCTAAAGCTTTCCAACCTTCTTTGCATTTTGTGTTTCGAATATATAATTCGTTATATCTTCAATACTACTCAATTTAGGTGAAAATCCTCTACTATTTATATCAAATATATATTGAATAAATATCTCCTCTTCCAATTCAATCAAATTATGACTTTTTGGTCGACTTTCAGTTATATTAGGTTTATTTCGAATTCTATTATCCAATGTAGATCGAAATATATAATAGAGTTGAACTGCCTTTCGAATTATCAATTTTTTGTTTGATTCAATAGCTTGAATAGCTAAGATTATGTGTACTTCTTTAGAATGAATTTCCATAATTAATTATGAAGAAAATGTGTATTGAATATAGAATAATAATTCAAGGTAAAAGTAGCCGATCTACTGATATGGCTGACCCACTGATAAACCACGTTATAAATAATATCATTTCGAGTAATCTGATATCCCAATTCTTCCTTTCAGCCGAAGCTTATCAATCACACACATGTAGATAGATAGATAGATACACTCACAAACGTTCATGCATATCGTACCAACCTAGCTTGTTGTACAGATCTTCTTCTGTTTTCGCCATCTCAGATGGCACAACGGGCAGTACAATAGAGTTTGCTAGGGTGAGCCGGAATAAGATCTGCATGGCCGGCCAATTACGAAGATTAGTGATCTCGTAAATATACTCATCATTATATCCTCGTCTTTATATGTACATCATCTTCCTATGTATTTTCTTTGAAATCACTACACAGTGGTTTTAAAGTTCACCACAATCTCGATCCCATCTATATGATAAAGTTTATTATACTCGAAGTGGTGGCTGACGTTTCATTTGGCCACTTTGATCCTAGGGCTCTTAGCTACGGTGGAATGAAGAACGTTTCAAGTCATTATTTCGTTTCTTCGTTTGTACAAGAACCAGTTTCAATCTCAACTATGTCCATGTTTCCCACCATAAATGTTCTTGGTATTTGCATTCCTCCATGAACCCGCTTGTAGTCTAATAACGCCTATGCTCTGTAAACTATTCTTATTGAAATACGTAGGGTCCTTGCAATCCCATTTCCCCCAGTCCGGATGTTTTCACCAAAGGTGCTAGTTCGGGATATCTAGCAGCAAATCTCTCGTCCAAGCTCCAGTTTGACAGAGTTTTGATGTGATTCTCAAACTCTTCTGTAATAAATATATCGTCACCTTCGAACCTGAATGCTTCCAGATCCGGACGTGGCCAATTCGCGTTGATGCAAAGTATATATGCATTCTGAAAATCTTCGTTGGCATAAATGTCTTGCTTTTCAATCACCCTGTCTTTGAGTTTGCCCCAGAATATGGAATCTGCCCACAAGGGATGAGCTGTGATGAGCTGGGATGTTCGAGGTGAAGTCCAATCTGTCAAATTTCCGTACGTCGACGATGAGGGATAGATTTGCCATTGGCAAATGTGATACATTAGATAGAGGCAGCCTGCACGTTCAGCAAGACCTTTGACGGCAAGGTTTGTAAGAAGATTCGAAATGATTGTAGAGATCACGTGGGTCTGATTTGGGTCATCAGGGTAGATAAGCGCCTTCATACTAGGTTGAGAGGGTCCAATGATTTGAGCTTCGGGTGCTCCCTGTCTCGCGAGTTCTTTTTGTCCGTTTATGATATTCATTAAATATGTGTCAACTCCACACGTCGGTGTCGCTGTGTTGAGTATGGGTAGAGCCCAAGGCTGAAGTGGCTGAAATGGCGGCAAGGATGGCGGTATTGCTTGTCTGACTGGAGATGTAAGACTTTGTGGTACCAAAGACCGCGGCTGCGGGGTAGCTAGGCGGGAATCTTGAACGGCATCTGATGGAATTGATCTAGGAGCCCAATTTCCTACTATAAACTGTCATTATTTTAAACATTCAAAAGAGACTGAATTTCAAACAAAGAAACAGGACTGCGATACCATCATTGAAATTCACAGCGGGGATCGGATCAAAATATGAAAATCGATTAGTCTCATCCAAAGCACTGGTGGAAGCTGGCCCGGATGTTGGTGCTGCCATATCCATAGGCCCGAATGACATGCTGAATGAGTGCCTGTTAGTACCAGATGGATTTCTCGGAGGTAGTGGTTGGTACCACCCTGCTCCGGAGCTAATAGACCTAGTTGAGGCCATTGCTGGACGGACATCTCGTGCTGACGAGCCAGGCAAAATTGCAGTTTGTCCAAGATTCAACATAGAAGATCGATCCGGACCTTATGTGGCTTTTGGTTAGCCTTAGGAAATAATAACTCATTGAAGAAGTTGAGAAGTTTGAAGCATGTCAAAATCACACACATCCAGGCGATATTTGAACAAACAACTATTTCTCAATGTCCTTGACATATGCTTCCGTGTCTGGAATTGCTTGATGGCGCCAACTTTGACAGCCGAGGAAACTACAGACAACTTAGTCCTTCCCCCTGGAAAAGCCCATGAATACGCGTAAAGGTTCAATTTCAAAATTTTGACTGCAAATCTGAGAAAATGCAATGTGCATACGTACTCGAACTATCATCGTCCCTCAACTGTGCCAGACTATCACTCAATTGTCTTACTTCTCGCTCTAATTTTTCATTGCGCTTCCGCACCTCTTCGAGCTCTACACCAGATTCGCGACCGCAGGTAAGCTCTTCAATACGGGCCTCCAATCTCTCAATATGCTCCTACATATCTAGTCAACAAACCAATTCAATGAGTTTTGGATGTGAAACCTGGTCAAATATCTCGACCTGAGGTTGAAATGGACCATGAAGTAGTTTGCCGCACCTTGGTTCTCAATCTAATGTTCCGCTGCGCTTCACGATCATTGGCCCTTTTCCTTGCTAGCCTGATACAAATTAATTAACAAATTTCAATGAAAGAATTAAGATAGTATGCTGGATCCTGCTCGAAAGCATCACATCAAGAAACTATCATGAAATTCTGTACGTACTGGGCAGGACTTAAAGTCGATACACTGCGAGTTCCAGCACGGGATACTATGAAAGTTAGATGGCATCTTGAATTGAACAGACGGCTAAGACATTGGTTCTTGTAAATTGCCCGACTCGTTCGTACCTCGTTTCTTTTCACCGGCTTTCTTGCCGGTTGCATTCATCGAATCTGAATGGTTCATTCCATCTACATCGGACCCTAATGGTTCGTTGGAGCCATGGATTGGTTGGGACATGATTGGAGACTTTGTAGATGGTTGCAAGAGTAGATTATAACACAAATCAGATGTTCCCCTGGATTTCCTCGTGACCCATGGATCGTATCGTTTGGGGTACGTGCGTTGCTTTAGAATCAAATTCCGGCAACGTGAAAGCTGGCTGCAGATGTATTTTTCAACGTATGAAATCTCGATTGGAATGATAAAAAAAAGATAGAACAATTCTTAAGAAGCTCAACTTTCACGTAATATAGATGGTTGTAGATTTGGCTTTCGGTATTTTGGAGATCTGAAAATCACCTACTCGGAAACGTCGTTCGAGCTTGCTTGTGAAGTTACTTTAAACTCTTCGGCACAGCAGAGCATAATAAGACTTGAGGGGGCAGACTGCGAATACGGAAGTCGTACCGATTCCAAACAAGATGAATCGATATATGAAATGATGCACATAAGGATGAATTGTGAGATAGAAGATTAAAGAAAGTTCGGGCGGTCCATAGTTACTCTACTGTAAGTACGCAAGTAGTGAGCTAGTGCCAAGATGCACGAGTTTTGGCTCCAAACTACTTTGACTAGTAGTGCAAGTAATTATGGCGTGGCGCAGACGGATTGTGAGCGTGTGAGGAAGCTTGAGGGGTTTTGAAGAAACTCGAACGAGATCGAATTTGAAAATTAAAGTATAATTAACTCAGCCTTGGTAGACGGTACTAGAGACCTAGCATATCGTTCAGAGCCCGAAAGCGAGGCTGTCTGCATTAGAGTATTTCCATTTGTAGGTTACTCCTAGGAATCTAGGTGGACGATAGGGGTAGGTTTGAATGGTGGGTGGAAGGCGGTATGTACGGTGGTAAGTTTTACCAATGAAACTCCGAGAATAACATCTCTCGTATGAGCGAGCTTAATGAACTCAATCGAACTTGACTTGGATGTATGGGGGGAAAAAAAAAGGTTCGATTATAGATTTCTAAATTAATAGGTTAGAGGGTTCATGCCGTCCCTTCTGTGCATCGTATATACACACGTATTATGTACTTCGTCCGTCTATATTCTCCTTAATTGTTTAGCTCGACATTCCGCACAGAAATCACATCGGCTTATAACTTTACCGGGACTCAAGCCCTCAAATTGGACTAGATATTCCAATACTAATAATGCAGTAGTCCCGAGGTCCCCTAGTGTTGGAATCATTCAGTAACTCTTCTAGCGGTGACTATGACAGTATAGTTAAATCAAATTGTTGAAGAATTTACAAATACATAGATTTTAATACCTAGCAGTCTCGTGAACAAAATATCGATGTTATACCTAGGTAGTATTCAATATCTCCCCTGCTCAAATCCATCATAAACTGTACTCGAGTATTCGTTTCTGTAGTCAGCAGATGGTAACGATGCTCATAGCCAGGTACTGATGAACCACAGTCACGACAACTACAACAGCCAACTCTTGAGGCTTCTCTTTGAGGATCCAGATTTCAACGAATTTCACAAATGGATCAAAATTTATTAACAGAATCAAAGATCGGCATTCCCGAATCCGTGCGTTATCACACGTGGGCGTTGGGGCCAATTCGATCTTCCGCGGCATTACTGGGAAATTCCCGGAAGATTGATAGCAACATCTTATCGCCCTCACTAAAACCTGCAATCAAAGTGATAGAAGGAAGAAGTGAATTGAGGAGGAAGTCTTTGCATGAAATTAGCTAGTTAAGTGGAGCATGAGATCTTCCTTGTGCTACCTCTTTTAGACAATTATACTTCCTTTACCCACATAAAAACAACCCGTCTTCCGTGATATGCAGTGTAAAAAGTCAAAAAGAGTTAGATCATGGATGTCGTTAGTCCCTATGGTGTGTATAACATGGACCTGAATAGATTCTCTTGGTACCTAGCTAAGTAAATCCAGAAGAACACATCGAAATAAGGTCGATAATAGGCATGACTTTCAAGGTGTGGTGGCTCATGCAATTTCGGGGTTGTCTTCCTTCACTGCCTCAACTAATTCTTCCATACCTCCAACTTCGGTTGGTCCATCCATACCATCAGGAGGTAAAGCCCAGGCTGGGAGAGGACTCACATAACTCCAAGAGCCTCCAGCATCTTCATAACGAAGACTGTGAAGCCATAGAGACAACTCTTGTTCACCAGGGTCGGTATATAATGGGGTCTGGCATACTTCACATAGCTCTCCGGACATCTTCTCGGCTTTCTTCTTATTGTATTCGTCTACCATCTCATCATGGTAGGCTACAGCATCAGCAACTTCTGACTTGCCCATCCTCGAAAGACGAGTAATAATATCTTCATCCGTATCCTGAGTTGCGTCCGAGTCATTTGCTCCAAGCCTTGTTCCCCATACACGTTGGTTGCAATATATATGATCGTTGCCAATAGGATGGCCTAGAAACTGTAGATGAACCCTGAGCTGATGTGTACGACCAGTGACTGGAAGGCATCTAACGATCGAGTAGCCTTCCTTTATTATTGATGGTCTCGACTGATCTAGCTCTGTCTGTTCGGAGTTGGCTTCAGTTTGTTCTGGAGGATAATATGCCAGGCGCTTGAAAACCGTGCGGGCAGCTTTACCATTTGCCCTCACACGATTCAACCCCAATTTTGGTGATATCTGCAGAATTGGCATATCACACACTACTTCTCCATCTGGAAACTTTCCTTTCACTCGTGCTATGTATTCTTTTCTGACAGTGCGTCCTGATATTTGTAAACTTAGTGCTTCTGCGGCCTTAGCGTGTTTTCCAATGAACATGATACCACTGGTTAGTCTATCCAATCTATTACACGGTAGTGGATTCCAGCCATGGCCGCGCTCAGCCCTCATAATTTCAACTACGGAATTGTAATTATATCGACCAGCTGGGTGGACGGGGACGCCGGAAGGTTTGTTGATGACAATCATATCTTCATCTTCATGTACGATCGATATTGGCAGAGCTGTAACGGGAGGTTCATGTCGATGTAAGGTATGTGATATAACATCTCCATTCTTGATGATTTGTGAAGTTGACTCGACAGGTTTTCCATTCACAGCGATAGCTCCACGCTCCATAGCATCTTTCTACGCCTGTCAGTAAGACTTCTTATTATTTTGAATCATGCCGAACGTACGTAGTATTCTAATGGCCTGTCTCGAAATTCGCTTGAAAATATATCCAATATTTCTCTTCCTCTCCATCTTTGTTTGCAGTATGTATTGTAGGTGAAATGGTATGGCGCGACTCTGCGTAACCCATTATCTAAATAATATGGTCGCGGCCATGGATCGGAAGGTGTAATCACAACTGCGGGGGGTTCTTCAAATGGTTTCTTCTCTTCCACGGGAGGATATCCAACTGAAGTTTCGACAAGTGCCATAGTAGGATTCATTCTTCCAGCCCTACGGGCCAAAAGCGCAATAATTCGAGGTGAAGGAGCCACTTGATCGGATTGAAATTAATGTGAGGGATAATGCAAACAACTGGTAAACGATTTATCGAAATTATGCTGCGCAAGTACAGATCAATTTAGAAAATTATGTTCTGCCCAAGGCGGTGTGTAGCGTTAATCATCAATTTAATGATTGCGGTACCTGGGTACCTAGTACTTACTTAGACCTCCTGTTCCTGTTGACATACATAGTGCCCAGGGACTTGAACCTTTCGAACCGAAGTTGAGAACATCCATTCCGGCGCATGACATGAACTTACATCGAGGATCCTTTGCTTTTTAATGCCCATTATTTCCAATAGCATCACAGTTTGTCTTGGAGTCGTCTAGGTTACTAGAACATTCAGGCATACCTCGGCTGAAAACGAACCTCTTAATCGCGTTCTCCTTTTCAAACTTCGTCCCTTCCAAACCTCCCACCCTTTATGTGTTCTCTTTAATATCTTGTATCTTGAGAAAAGAGAAACCAAGTACTATTCAATATGTCACATGAAGAGCTTAAGAGAAGAAGACGAGAGGATTATGGCTACGTTTTGGAATATAGAACACGCTGGTATGGTATCTTCACGTCTTAACGCCGATCGCAATGAGCTGACACAAGAGTTGGAGGTCTGATAATGATATGTATGACCATATGAATAATAGCATTTATAACTTTCTGTAAGTCAAACCGAGAACATTGGGTATACTCTATGGCTAAGACTAGAGAAAGGTACGATTCAATCGTAAACTCATATCTTATCGAACATTGTGGTCTGCATCCACCCACCTCATCCCAGTACGGCCTAGTTGTGCACTCCCATGGTGATTTCTTTGGTTCAATCGCATTTCCAGCTGTCGCTGATCTAGCTTTGCGTGTCAACAAGCTTGGGAATAGCAGTGTTACTTACGAAATCGGTTTATTCGAGAGGGGAGTAGAAGAAGTCAGGTCAGTGGGTGAAATTATTCACGTGTTTGTTGACAGAGAGACTGGCCGACCAGCAACGCGAGGTATGAACGACACAATCAAACAAGGACTCAAGAAGATCCTCCAACCACAGCCAAAACTTTGATAATCTCAACAAATGCTCTAATTTTACGTCAATCCACTCATCCAATTAGCCTCGTAGGCAGGCTATCAAGATGTGCCAAGATAAACCGCTCTACAGATCACAACGCGAAATTCTCGATACAAGAAAAGAAGCATTTCACTACACTCCTGTCGCCAATGCTAAGTGTCCCGATGTATTGGGAATACTAAAACGGAAATTTCGCTATTTGCATAAACTCCGAGCCAATGAAAGTAGAAGCTGTCGATTAGCATCAATTCGGGAAACCTCGCATGTATGATAATATCCATATGTATATACTAGCCTGTATTGTCTCGGGGTAGATACACGCGTTACTAGTTCAATTTATTATCATGATATGTTGGCTGAGAGGCTGGCATATCTCATTGTACCAAAATTATTGAGAGTTTCTAGGGGCGGGATATAACGGTAGACTCACTCACTGCACTTTCCACTTTTCCCACTCTTGGCAATGAGGGGGAATTATTCAAGAGAAGATCAAAGATCAAGAATCATGCAAAAGAGAGTTCAAGTTGGTAATAGAGAATCCGGTTAAATTGCGGAGTCCTCGGCTAACTTCCCCAGTAAGATCAACAACCCCCGCATTCTCGTCGGCACTGCTATCCCCTGTTACTGATCGCTCCTTTGCCCTCCCCCGCAGAGTTCTCCCGTCAAATAGCAAGTGAGGCAATATGACAGGCACTGATAAGCAATCATTACTACCAAAGCAGGCATAATGACTGGATATACAGATTTTAGATGTTGATGATCATGATACCTTCTGACCTGTCATGCATAATTCACTTCTTTGCCCCAATGAAAATATGCTAATGATTAAAAGGTGTTCTCTCTATCTAGATGGCATTCCATCAAGCTTTTCTCAATTCTGAATGTTTTTGTCTGTGATATCAAACTTTAACTTGGCTTCTCTTGTTTTGGACATTCACCACAAGATCTCGACTCTGTGGTACAATTAATACCTCACACCAGCAGTAGTGTACCTAGGTAACATAACCACAGACCCGATATCAGAAAAGCCTTCGAGTCAGCTACATCAGAAAATACAACAATAAAGCGACTTAAGTAACGAGACTATGGCGTTAAATGTCAAGGCACAGTCGGATTATATAGAAGACGTCGATAAGGATGATTCGACAACATCAGCTGCGGTAATAGATCCCGGTCTTCGAGTTCTTGAACCGCCAGAATGGATCGCGGCCTTGTCTCCTGAAGAACGCCTCAGTATTGAAGCCAAACTCAAAAGGAAAATCGATCTGAGATTGTTACCTATGGTCATTCTGATGTATATCATGAATTATCTAGATAGGGTGTGTTAACTACTCTAATAACCATTTATGTTGGATGATTACTAAATCATGGTAGAACAATATTGCTGCAGCGCGATTAGCAGGAATGGAGGAAGATTTGAATTTAGTGGGAGATCAATATCAGGTATGCAGTAAAGTTTTCATGGGTGCTAAAAGCTAATATTCATAGACTTGTGTCAGTATCCTGTTCGTGGGATACCTCCTAATTCAAATTCCCTCCAATCTATTCTTGAATAAAATAGGTAAACCAGCAATTTATCTTCCGGGAGCAATGATGATTTGGGGTGCGATATCAGGTGCAACAGCTGGTACCCAAAATTTCGCGGGTCTTCTTGTGTGTAGATTCTTCCTCGGTTTCATAGAGGCTGCTTATTTTGTAAGTTTTAATGCGTGTGGCGATTTGATATATCACAAGCTCTAACACTACACAGCCCGGCTGTCTTTACTACCTATCATGTTGGTATACCCGCAAGGAATTAGGTTTGCGCACTGCACTCCTTTATTCCGGATCCCTTATTAGCGGAGCCTTCTCGGGTCTCATCGCTGCAGGTATCACGGGTGGTATGGATGGAGTTCATGGTCTTCTAGCCTGGAGATGGCTTTTCATTATTGAAGGTGCAATCACCGTTGTCATTGCCGCTACTGCCTACTTTATCCTACCCAATTTTCCTCGCACCACAGCTTGGTTGACGGACCGGGAACGAGAATTGGCTGTTTGGCGTTTGGAAGAAGATGTGGGCATGGATGATTGGGTGGACAGCCATCAGCAAACTTTCAGGCACGGCTTAAAACTCGCATTTACAGATATCAAAACTTATATTCTGGTGATAATCTTGTTTGGTATTGTTTCAGCTGCATCTGTTACCAATTTCTTCCCGTAAGATTCCCCATGTCCAATACAATCCGAGAAAACCAGAGTCTAACACATCCCAGAACCGTCGTCGCAACCTTAAAATACAACCGTATTCAATCTCTCCTTCTCACCGCTCCTCCTTACGTCCTCGCCCTCTTCACCTCCATGTTCAACGCCTGGCACGCAGATAAAACCGGCGAACGCTTCCTCCACGTTGTCATTCCGCTCTGTTTCGCCTTTGTAGCATTCATCCTCGCCGCTGCAACCACAAGTATTGCTCCCCGCTACCTCGCCATGATGCTGATGGTTCCCGGCTGCTACACCGGTTTCGTGGTCGCCCTCGCATGGATTTCCAACACGCTGCCACGTCCCCCTGCTAAGAGAGCAGTGGCGTTAGCTTTCATTAATGCAGTGAGTAATGCGAGTAGTATCTATTCAAGTTATATGTATCCGAGTAATGCGGGCCCGAGATACGTGGTTGCGATGAGTGTTAATTGTGGAATGATCTTTATGGCGATGTGTGCGGCGTTGGTGTTGAGGACGATGCTGGTGAGGTTGAATAAGAAGTTGGATAGGGGAGAGGTGGTGGATGGAGCGGTTAATGAGGGGACGGTGGCGGCGGGTCAGAGGGGATTTAGGTATAAGGTATGAGGGATGGTGTTGGAGGATGGAGATGAATTTATAAAATAGGATGCGGCGAGAGGTAACCTTAACCTCAACCTTTAAACTCGAACTTCGAGGAAGGAATTACAGACAGCGATTCTCTATCAAGACAAAAATGTCTCAGAATAGGATAATCTGAGTGCAATTCGCACACCAAGCCTGGATATCATAATGCATTTAAATAGATGAGATAGAAGAATAGACATCAATTCTTCAGCAAAAACTCGTCCTTTTCCCTTCATTCTCTTTAAAACAAGTATATCTCTCATTTCGGTGCCAATCCCCAACACCTACACTCAAATCAAAACCCTCTCTTGCTTACCTTCCCTTACCTCACCTCAACTCATCTCGTCTTCTCTTTCTCTTCAATTATCAAATAATCTTCATTCTTATTTTCATTTTCATTCTCATCCTCATCACCAATCTATCTATTTATCATCTATCATCTATCTAACCCCTCTCATAATTCATTACAAATTACAAATTAACTACATACAAGACGATAAATAAATCAATAGATAGTTCCGCAATCTCCTCCTCCTCTCCCTTCCTCTCCCCCCCATCCTCCCCTTCCTAACCTAAAACCCCTCCCCCTCCAAAAACTCATTCATAACCCTATACGCCTCCCCCGCACTAAAATGCACATTAACCGCATGTCCACAGCCCCTCAGCACATGAGCCTTAAACGCCCTACTCCTCGGAAACGCCCCTCCTACCATCTCCAACACATTTCCACCTCCTGCCATACAATCGCCCCCACAAAAAATCGCATCTTCATTCCCGGTCAGCACCAGCACCGGCCCCTCAAATTCCGGCGCTGAAGCCGGTTGCGCCGCCAACGTGAGGAGTTCTCCAGTCGTAAAGGGCTCCTTGTGTTTTTCAGTGTATTCTGCGATTTCCGTATCGTAGTATGGGGGCGCGAGGAAATTAAATTGGTTAGCGCCGAGGTTGGCCCAGGTGAGATAGCCGTCGGCGAGATCTTGGCCGTAGATGTTACCTGTATCTTTATTTGAGCCGGCGGTGTAGAAACATCCTATTTTGCTAAAGGTGCTTCCCAGTTGAGAGATTGCGGAACCGAAAAGAGAGATGATGGAAGGAGCGCCAAATTTGTAAGGTTGATTTACGGATGCGGATTGGATATTGAATCCTGCAACTGTCTGGGGCAGGGCAGAACCGTCAAGGGAGAATCCTTGGAGAATGAGTCCGTCTGTGATATTTGGGTATGCTGAAGCGAGTTCATATGATAAGATTGAACCAAAAGAATGACCGACATGGACAATCTTGTTTGGTTCTGAGATCTCGACGCCTGGCAAGTTGCCTGCACGTAGTAGTTTCGTCACTTCTACAATTGCCGAAAGCTCGGCAGGTGCTTGAATGACTGATGTTGGGTCAGCTTTTGAGGATTCACCTATTCCAAGGCGATCAATAGCTAAAGTGCTATAGCCATACTGATCAACCGCAACATCTACGTATGAATAGTTGTAGTTGTTGAATGGCAAATCCCAATACCTATATCCACAATCAGTAGGTATATCTGAAAGTGTGATTTTGTACTTACGATCTATCGAATCCAATTCCATGAGTAAGGAATTGCCATGAATCAGAGTTGCTACTTGACTCGCTTGGTACGCAAACAGTTGCAGCAATATTATATTGGCCTGTTACCGTAGTGAATCCTGACAACGTAGATGCACTGTAATTTTGCCCAGCTCTTAGGAAATCTTGTGCAAACTTTGTTACAGCAATGGCGTCAGAAAGAGGTGGAATATTGAAATTGCCATTTCGAGCATTGATGGAAATTGGAATAGAGATATCAGTGCAAGACTTAGCTTCAACGAAACCCAAGATAGCTGCTACGACAGCAACAGAGAGTTTAAGCATGATTATGATTAAAAATTAACACAGTGAATAAATGGTGATTAAGGGAAAAGAAAAAGAAGTCGGAAACCGTTAGAGGCCGCCGGTAGTAATATAGGCACCGCATATCAAATGTGTTGTACTAATTGCGATCTGCGGGCCGAGAGATTGAATACAAGTAGTACCACCATGATGTTCACCACTCGGTGCGACTAACCAGTTTGCAGGTAAATGATCACCAAACTTTGACAGCTAACTGCCTTCACTAGAGAGACCGTTAGGCATTGGTGTGCCCTTGATGCTAGAAAACTCTTGGGATATCGTCATGAATGATTTGGAATATAGTATAATCCTAGCTGAGATAGAATGTCACACGAGATGATAATCTGGCAGCTCTGAATGAAGATCAATAGCTTTACAAATGAATTCCCTTTTGCTCCTACTGAAGAAAGGGGTTCAAATATATTCATGCCGCTCCCCACTTATTCTTGTGTTGATCTTCAGTAGTTGACACCATCAAAACAATCGGAGGGTAAAATGTTGTGCAGGGACCTTCGCCCCATATTTCTTGGCTTTTATCATAACGACAAACAAGATTTTTCGACTTACCGTAAGGAAACTATTTGGTAAGATTGAATGTTCTCAAAACTAAGTAAACAAAAGCAATCTTTATCGACATAGAGGTTCTCTTTAAACATTCACGAATCCCATATCGAAACGTATCAGAGTTAGCGAAAACGTGATGTCACACGATGTACATTGATTAGAGTAAGTATTTGGACCTCATGTCTGAATTATCGAACTGGATCGATAAATCAAGAGCTCATCCTCAGCACCTGTAGCAACAAAGCAACACAATGGGATCCTGCCAATTAAGCGTCGACTCCCAAGTCCCCTCAAGATTCTACATATTATTACAATGAAGTTTGAGATCGACATTCTACGCCCCACCCCTTGAGATGACGAGATCCACATGCTTTATGATTCCTTTCGTATTGACATGAATGCTTTGATCAGACAGCGGAACGCTTTGCTGCTTGCTTTTGTCTACGGCGAGAGATCCATCGAGATATTTGAAGACCGATAAGTCCAGATGCGACGATGAAGACTATGGCGAAGACAACAATGACACCAGGCTCACGAGCTGCCCAGTTCTGTCTCTTAACAAGTTGTTGTGTAGCTTCGCGGATTTGGATAGTTGCCATTTTGATCGGTTACTGTAAATGAACACATTAGTCAAGAGCTCAGGATCCAATGATTGAAAGTTCAAATCAAATCTTCACTTTGAAAAGTTGCTCAAGCGAATATCAAGATTTGCGAATTCGATCCCCAAATACGTATTCAATATTCAGATATATTTGGATAGAAAGACGTAGACCCGGTGTGGTGGCCGCCTTGACGCAAGTGCTCCCATTAAATGAAAAGAGAAAGGTACTACTCACTGGCTCAATGCTTTGGGATTGAACTGAACGGAGTACTATATAAGAATTAGTAGAGACATTCAAGCTTCAAGGATATCTGCAAGAGTATCACTCACGCTGGAGAATGATCTCGTAGGTATTATGATGATCAATGTTCGTAAGTAAAGAGTGATTGTTTGGTCAATTGATCTGCTTTAAGTTGTCAGTTCACGGTATCTTTGAATGTGAACAATTCCTGAAAGGAGACCATCTGGAGACCAGTATTCATGTACATAGATGGGCGGAGGCATTGCAAAGATGCAGAGATTATGGTGGCTCAATTGTGGAACTCAAGATTGAATGTCCAGATGGTTTGCGAAAACAAAGTCGACTGGTCTATCTTTCACACGGGGAAAGGGCGGGGAAGGAATGAGGAAATTGAGGTATTGAGACAAGATTTTGAGACATACCTGACAGATGTTGTAAAGTCCTGGAATATGCGTATTATTAATCTATTGAACAATGAAGCTTGATAAAATGTTTGTTCTTGAAGACAAGAGAAGATTGAGATAAGTAAGGACTTTTCGTGGTTTGTGTAATTATCGGAAGAATAATGAATTGAATTGAACTGGATAGATGAGGAAGTTGCAAACGACTTCAATTCTCCTTCTGCAGTCACCCAAGTCGCTGCTTTCAAAGCAGAAACACCAGGAACACCAAAATTTCAAGGATTGAATGATACTATAAAATCTATCTTCATATCTTCATATCTTCATATCTTTAAGTCAATTGATATCCATGTTAATTTGTAGTTTCCAAAGACCCAATTGATACTCAACTTTGATGTATACAATAGACACAACAGCCATCACCGTAGGTAGCTTTGTCTATAGTCCTCGCCTTTTTGTACATAGGTATCTTAGAGTTTCATATCATCCATCTACTGTATGAACTACCAGCTCTACCTCTATATATGAATTCTCGAATTTTCGGAACTGTCGATTCTTCTGCCATAGCTGATTAATTTTATTTAATCTGCACTGTCGCCATCATTAACCGGGCGCAATCAAACTTCCCATGAAATCGATGTCATGACAGAAATCCCCCCAAAGCCTCAAACTATCGGCGGTTCGACATTCAATATTAAACTTGATAGCCTTTGCAACGCGTCAAAATCTTTGACTTTGCTTGGAATTGACTGGTTCTGCCACCAAAAGATACGTACCAGAGATCACGGTATGAAAGATGATATCATGTGACAGAACAATCATGTGATCTCAAATTCCCTCGGCTCTTTGAGTCCCTAGGGTTAATATTCCTTGTGATCATCACATACAACAAGGGGTATTTTTGGATCTGTTATCTTGCCTTGTCATCAATCTCGATCTTATCATCAAACCCACCCTTCTTCCAATCGATGGAGAATTTTATTCTCCCCTGATCTGATTCCTGAAGTTCCGTCCTAGTACACTTGCAATTAAAGTGTAGCAATGGTGTGGTGGAGTGAATGAATGCATTTTCATTGGGTCTCTTGGCGATTTCGAAACTTCTCAACTCCATAAATTATGTTCCAACATATCGAATGAAGTCTGAACGACGAGAAGCTCAAACATTTGGGTTGTGAGAGAAGAGAGGAACTCTGCTTCGGAATTATGGAGATGATGGTTTTGTGATTACGGAAAGAGAAGGGATTTATTTCATGTTGCGACACCTTTGACTTTGAAGAGAAAAAAGAAGAAGCAAAAGTGGATTCTCGAAATCTTTTTTGAGGCAAGTTTAAGCACAAAGTTGATGTTGATGTTGATGCCAATGCTCATGCTAATGCTGTATGAAATTTCATGATGGGTTTTTGATTCATCATCATGGTTAAAGTTTCTATATTTATATCGACTCAAGTCTCAAGACAACGGCAAAGTTCAAATTCACGCGTTAACCGACATCCACCTCTCTCAACCTTGAGCTGACAGCAATATGTGATTCCTTTCCCAAAAGGTAAGGTGCCTTTGATAATACCTACCTCGAGGTCCTAGTACCTGCCACATAAATGCCATGACTTTACACTGCACATCATTATCAGAATTCGCAAACATTTATCCACATTGTATTACCAGAAGGTTTTATACCATCGGTACGTGTCAAAGCACATAGATTCTTGTCGTCTGAAGGAAAGAAAAAGCATCAACAAATCCAAGATGCGGGTTAGGGAAGTCGCGTATGTCTCAAGGATGATGGATCTCAAAGACTCAAGAGCCCGAAATATCATATGGCCAAGAAGTTATTACTATGTATTTCGTATCCAAAATTTATGAACTATTTTCCTTGTATTTGAAAGCTATTAGGAATTTGGATGAATACAGTTATCTATCGGATAGGTAGGAAGGTACTAGGTAGGTAGGTAGGAGACAGATCGATCTATCTCTATCAATCTTTATCATAATCTCAGTTAGACATGATTTGATACCAGCACAGTAGCCCCATTCCACATCTGCATGTAAGATTTCGTACTCGTGTAGACTCTCGCTCTATCATCAATCATAATCATACCTCGGAAACGCTACAAACCCCGGACTACGAAAGCACAACATTTTATCATATTATCGGAATTACTAGGGATGCCAACATCAACCACTTTTTTATCCTTTGTAATCAATCATTATTGACTCTATGAGGCTATGACTTTATAACAAATCACATCGAGTATAGTGTGACTGTACGTGAGTCGATTTCAACAAATCACAATGCAGATATCGGTGTCATGTTTAAATTACTGGAGAATCCTGAGCATCGGCACAATAGAAATAGTGGACAAAGGAATTTTCAAACGAGAGACTAGAGACCAAAGAAATCCTTAGGACTGGGTATATCACGGAATTTTGAGGGTCCGAATGCAGTGACATCTTGCCAGGGTAAAAATTGCGTGCTGGGACGACGTAAAAGAGAAATTGCATTAGCTAGGGCGTGAGGTAGGTAGGTAGTCTTTTCCATACTGTATCTACCAAGGTAAACTCTTTCGACGATATCAAAGGTCTCTCTCTATCGTAAAGTGATCTATACTACCTAGGAGACTGGCAAGGTACTTAGCTGTCTAGTAATCGACTATCGGTATACGAATATACTCTCGATAAATAAGGAACCTAATCAATCGACTCAAATCGAAAGGAATCCGTTATCGTTAAAGCTACTCCGTAGATATACGATATATTATTAGAGATTACCGGTAATCGATGATACTAATAAGATCAATACAAAAAACTTGGGACTTGGATCTACACCAATAACAACAATGCCGACAACACCTAGATAAACTACTTGGTAGTATACACATGCCATTCGACTATTACTCACCTAGGTACTACTAACAACCAACTACTACTTACTACTACTTACTACTACCTACTACTACCTACTACTACCATGTATGATGTACGCAGTACCTACTTTAGAAAGTCTAATCGTCGGCTTTCCTTTTAGCTTCCTTCACTTCCCTGCCATCCGTAGTCCATTCATCTTCTGTTCTTCTTCTCTAGCTTCCATACCTAGCTAGAGCTCGTTTAGACAGGAACGGCAAGATCCTTTTCATATTTAAAAACTAATACCAAGCCCCTCGGTCATCGATTTAGATCGAAGAAATCGTATTCTTATCCATCGACTTTATCAAATACAGACAGACTATACACAGTACCAACTAGTCTACCTAGTACCTAGTATACCGATATCAAGACCAAACAATTTTAAGCCACGGCCCACCTCTAAAGTACACCACTGCTCAGTGTTCAGTGCTCAGTGCTCTCTCTCATCCTCACCTAAGCGGTTCCCCCTTGCAAATTGTTTATCAATAAAGGTATTCCACCCCCTCCCCTCTTCTCCCCTTCACGGTCATCCCACCCATCGATTATATTCACAACATCTGTTACACAAGCCTTGTTCATCTCTTATTATATTCAAATCCCCCCCCCATGGCACCCTTCTACAATGCTTTCAGAATGATCCGTAAACGTCGATTCACTTTCCGTTCTATTTGAAGCACCGAAACTTCCCATTACGTGGAGCTATCGTCTGAGATATCTATCCTAGTCATAACTCTTACCCACACTCTAGCCCGTTAGACTCTTTCACGTCCACGATATCATTCTAGAATATAATAAAGGCCATCCGACGAATTTAGAAAGGTAGAAAAGTTATTGAAGTCTCTATCCTTATTTGTTCTGGCTAACATTTTTAATTAAGACCTCTCATATCGGATATTAGCTTTATTTATTTTTTCAAAGCAATATAAACCTTTATTCAAAGCAGCGGAGTTGTCCAACGTCTATTTACCATCAATCGGCTCTGGAAGCTTAATATCATATCATATCATCACGCACCAATTATTCAAATTTATACTTTTTGTATTCACATATCAACAATGGCTTACGATCACCCCGTTCAAAATAGTGAGGTGTACCTTCTCAATTCTGCACCTCATACTTGCCTCCCGGCTTCAGCTCCACCATCACCACCAACTCCAAGTACACCATGCGACGAACTTCCTCCTCCACTGGACGACCTGATGTCATTGACCCCCCTAGAAATAGAAGAGGGATGTCCACCCTTTAGTCAACGCTTATCAGGAGCAGTTCATGTTCTTAGTACAGAAGCTACATCACTATCATCATTAACCATGCTATATGATACCGATCCAGTCGCAAGAGGTGGATTCAATCATGCTGTGGATGCGATCAAAAGATCCATTGGCGAGAGAGGAAAGCTAGTTATTTGCGGTGTAGGAAAGAGTGGCTACATTGCCCAGAAACTCGTCGCGACAATGCGTAGTGTCGCTATCCAAGCAGTTTTTATTCACGCCACCGAAGCGGTACACGGAGATCTTGGAGCGATCACCAAATATGATACTATTCTCCTCGTATCTTTCTCGGGCAAAACCCCCGAATTACTCGAGTTACTTCCTCATCTCGATTCATCTCTCCCCATGATCATCCTGACCGGTCACACCCATCGATCCAATTGCGAAATCATCAGACGTCGACCAAAAACTATCTTATTGCCAGCACCCACTTTTGAACCAGAAACAGTATCATTTGGCTGTGCAGCCCCAACCACATCTACCACGATGGCCATCGCCGTAGGCGATGCTCTCGCTCTAGTCATTGCCCGAGAAATCCACGGAAACATCTCCGCCGTCTTTTCCAAATACCATCCCGGTGGTGCAATTGGCGCCGCCTTCAAACCACCCCAAAAAGTATCTGATATCGCCATTTGTCTCGCCGACATGCCAGATCTAGGCAATGGACCAAACACCGCAGCTGAATTTCTCATCAAAGCTTATGGCTCCGAATCCGGATGGGCGAGATGTGGCACCGATATCGTCGTCCCACCTCGCTCCATCAAACAGCTTGGAAAATCTGATATGGATTTACAAGCATCTTCTATTAATGGTTTGATGATTCCAAGTACTAAATGGATTACTATCTCAGCTGAAACTGAAGTCGCTGCTGCAAAAGAGATGTACATAAAGTCTGGCTCGGGAAAGAACAGCACATACTCTGAGAATACTATCCTAGCGGTCATGGATGATCTCGAACTTATAGGAGTTTTGCAAATCGGAGACCTGGTATAAATTGGTTCACCGTTTACAATTCAATTCTGGCGTTTTCATAGGGATGGTTGGATGGATGGAAGTTCTACTGATTTTTTGAGGGGTTTTGGAGAGTGAAGAAATCCACACATGCTTTTTTGGAATAGCGATGAGACATCCAATCCAAATTTGTATAGCGCTTCTCAAGTTGTTTGTTAATTGGTTAGTTTATTTGTTTGCTTGGGGGTATTATAGATTTTTTCCCCCCCTTTCTCTGGGTTTTCATTCTTCATCGCGGTAGTGATGAGGATGGTGGGTGGGTGGCTTGATTTATTGGCGGTTTTTACGTGTTTATGGATTAGCAACGGATGGAGTGACGGAGGGATGGAGAAATGGATGGATGCACGAATTATGACTAGGATACTAGGTAGCAGGAAAGGAAGGAAGGAAGGAAGTGAGTGTTGTATAAATGGGTTTAGGGATTATAAATCACTTACCTTTGTGAGGAATGGGGAGGGAGGGGAGGGTAATTGGATAGTTACCTACCTACCTTACTACAGCGGACAATGTTATACCTATCACCTCTCTGAATTCTTTTTTCTTCTCTTTCTTGATTGATTATTTGATTGAGATTTTGAAGATTTGATTATTTGATGCACTGTTTACTCATCTGTTCTTGTCTGTGAATGTATGTATACCCTATACTACCCCCCAACATCGAAGCAGTCTTCAACCTATCCAACAGCACAACTCAACAGCACCGCAAGTCTGGTGCTTTATACGCGGGGTAGTTCCTCCATCTCCTCAATCTTTCTCAATCTCCTCGCTTGTTTATACTGCTGCTGCTGCTGCTGCTGCTGCTCCTTCTTCTTCTTCTTCTTCTTCTTCTTCTTCTTAAAAAGAGTGCTCCTAGCTAATAAGTGGTGATGCTGATGATGAGTGCATCTTTCTTCTCGTGTTCTTCTTGTGCTCTACGCTCCTGCAAGTGGTCGTGCTCGTGCTTGTGCTCGTGGTCGATAGAGGTTGGAGGTTGGAGATTGGAGATTGGAGATTACCGTGCCTAGATAATACTTTCCATTTCCATACAGATACGCGCGAGCAGCAAGTAAGCAAGTAAATATTTCGAGGAGTTCCGCTCGTGGATCCTGTTTTAAGTCTAATACCAGAATCTTATTTTTAAAATTTTCAAGGCGAGGCAGGTTTGTCTTTTTCATTCCTTTTCAAGCTTAGGAAAGAGTTGTATTTGAACTTTGTAGATTATATGGTATCGAATATCGATTCCTTGTAACTTCACTTCGCAGTACATATCACTCCTCTGTTGGCGTGGTAGAATGAGAGAGAGAGGAGGATATATATATTTTCTCTCGTCTGTATTGAAACATACGTGTTGCAGTATTGTGCTATCTATCAAGTCTTCCTACATATCTCCTACATAACTGGTATACCAATTCAAGATTGTCAGTATTCGGCGCGATCTCTCAACCTCGTATTACAAGTATATCTCCTCCGATATCAAAGACGGTAGCATAAATCCTCATCCAATCTACATCGCAACAGCACATTTCATCTGATAGAGTCCATAAAATCATACATCTTGGTATAAGTGTCGCATATACATCCACACATAGAAATTAGAAATGGCACATATCCACGCAAACTCGGAAATGATCATGAATTCAAGCAGTATCAAACCACAGCCACATACATCCACAACCCTAGCGAAAAATATCCATTTTAGGCTCAATAAAGTTGCGAACTCACAACTCCAGGTAAAAGTGACAAACTACCAATCAGCTGAACGCCATCGCCAACGCATACACATGCATGCGGTTCAATACTAACCTTCAACCGGCCAATACCACATAAGCACACCACGAGTTGAAAGTGTTATTTCAACAAATACTCCAGGCGCTATAAACATTTACCACATTCTTTTGATGTCAAAGACCCACCTTTAAAACAACTAGCTTCTTCGTGATTATTAAATCACTATATCTTATTGTGTGTATTCCTCCCTTGTGTATGTATCAAGCTAGGTATACCTTGATACACCTTTCGACCTGATTGTTAAAAAGAAAGAGAAGAAACCACCAAACGGCTCTCAAGATTAGGAAGATGTCTTTCGAAGATAGTTCGCTATGTTCTGAATGTCAAGGGGTGGATTGGAAAGATCTCGTTGAGCGACCCCTGGACCCAGAATTTACCCGCAAACGAGTTTATTACGAAAGTGCCAGTGGTCCTTTAGGGTGTTTTGTTCGGACTATGGAAAAGAGTCACAACTAGTTGAAATATTCAAAATGTAGAGCTTGTCGGATTCTTTCCATCATCAAGAACGATGACGGCGAAGAATGGGAGGGGAGACAATTCAACGTCCGCCACCTTGAAGTCACGACACTTGAAAGCCAAGTGCTACTTCATCCCCCGACATGCCGTCAAGGCAGTCTTACACTTTTACAAATCGGCAGTTGGCATACATTCGACAATGAAACTGGGTGGGGTTGGAGTTATGGGCAGGGCAAGCGGTATATTGCGTTGTTTGGTCCAGGAGAAGACCCTGCACCCTTTAAGATTCCCCTTTTCATTGAAGATTATAGTTGGATACAAAATGACATCTCGGAATGTTGCAAACGGCATTTGAGCTGCCTCAGTATACGCTCACTGTTTGTGCCTGGACTTCTCGTCATTGATTGTCTGGCCGGTTCTTCGACTCTTTCGATCGTTTCTGAGCCCAAATCCTGTCAGTATGTCGCCTTGTCTTACGTTTGGGGAAGTGCACAAGACACTAGCACCGAAGTCGCAGCTGTGATCAAGGATGCTATTAAGGTTACCATGAAGTTAGGTATGAGATTTCTCTGGGTTGACAAATACGTAAGTTACCGACTAAGCGTTCGTGGTCCGGAACCACTAAAGTATCAATATAGTGCGTTCCACAGAATGACTCAGAGAAACACCGACTGATTCATTCCATGGATAAAATTTATTCTCAGGCTTATATAACCATCATTGCGGCCGCTGGAAAGACGGCTGCTGATGGATTACCTGGAATAAGTACTATTTCTCGTGTGGCCCAAATGGAGACTGAAATTGATGAATGTATCTTTCTAGAGCTACCGTCCATTATTGGCTCTACCCGGGCGTCCACCTGGGCACAGAGAGCCTGGACGTATCAAGAGGGTCTACTATCAACACGGTGTCTTGTTTTCACTGACAGAGGAGTGCTATATCACTGTAGAGGCAGATACACAGAAGAATCTGTGCAGCAGCTTATTCACCCGAATACAGCAGCATTCATGAACAACTGGAGGTTTCTTTCGACATATTTTGCAACCAAGGAGACAAAATATCATGCGCTCCAAGTCCTAATTGCCGAGTACACTCGGCGAGACTTATCCTACCCCCGAGATTCCCTCGATGCCTTCCTTGGTGTTTTTGCGGAGCATGAACGACATAATGAAGCCTTGGTCTCTCCGTGCTCCAAAGTGCTGTTAGTGTTGAAATCGGCTTCGCGAAGTGTTTCCATGCCGAGTCACATCTGGGGATTACCTCTCCGAGAAGGTGTCCCAATGCTAGATTGGTATCATGTAGAACCACCCAAACGACGAAGACCAGACTTTCCTACCTGATCATGGTCTGGATGGGAGGGAGGTATCGAGTTTGGAGATAAACCCTTTGTTGGTCGCTATGGTACTACCGAATCAGAATATGCACCGATATCTGTTGAGATTCCAGACAAGTTGACTGATTTCTGCGACCAGAAAACAAAGCGTCTGCATGTGATGGGCGCAGTATTCGAACTCAAGTTCGCCACTCAGAAACAAGCACGAAGTGTTGACGACGGAACAAAAGAACTACAGAATACTGGTGAACTTCCTAACCTGGATATCAGGACACCGGACCACCATTGCGTGTTTGAGGTTTCCCCAGGGATATTTGCTGTATTTCGCTCAACTTTGGATGTTGAGCCTGAGGTTGAAGATCAAACATTTGGTCTTTTTGTTACCATCGAAGTTAGGAGTCTTTCTATATTCGCAGCATCATAGTTCTCCGAAAAGGCGATCAAAGCTTCACAAGAATAGGTTGCATAACAGTGGCAGACTTCTGGAAGCGCAGGTTTGTCAACATCAAGGATGCCTCAATTGCTGAAGAAATGTTACCTTCAAATATCAGAGATGGACTCTTTTCTGGTCAAAAATGTGCAAGGCAGCGCATCTGTCTCGAGTAAAGCAGAACACAAGATCTAGTTGAAAAAACGTCAAGTATTACCTTATGAGGCAGCTTGAACCAGCTCCTCCTCTTCCTTTGTCAAGGCGGGTCAACTCGTCCCACCGCTATTATGATTGGCGTCAGAATTCTTCCCTCTTCATCGGTTGCCATTTTTTGCTAAGTAAAATGATCAATATCTCAGAAATGATATATCGCCAAATCTGTCTTTTCCGGAAAACACTCATTAAAAGAGCAAGCTTTCCCTACGTTAGGTCCTCTCTGACACTCTTTGGAAAGATTAGCTGCAGATGCTCCTATTTGTGGTGGTATATACAAATAGGTATTCTTTCTCATCTAACCAGGAAGTAATAGAAGAAAGTCCACATCAGTAAGATCACATTGTATAATCTCATATACAGGGAATCAAACATCTTGATATCCTAATGAGTTAGTACAACTTCCTGCTCAATCTCTCTTACCCTGAGCTGATAATGCCGACTGATTATCTTCAGCTCTACCTTGAGAAATAATTTGATTGAATTAAACTGTGTGTTATTCAACATAAAAGCAACAAGAAGGTTAAGTGAGGAAATTTGCTGTTCTGAAAGCTGCGTTTGCGATTTCATAATACTGTAGTACAAAATGCACACAACCATCATCACGATTCTTTCCTTGTTGTTTCTTGTTGTGCTGCACCGCCACAATGATATCCACAGAACTGTTTGATTAGTAACTGCCGTCAATGGCTATGCCTGTGGCAAGTGCGAGTGATAAAGAAATTTGATAGGTGTATAATAAATAGCCACAGGAGGAGTAGCTGTTAATGACGTCATTTCGGAGCATTTGCCCCAGACAAGCTTGGGTTGAGGTCGAATTCGAGGAACTACTGCTACATATATCTTTTGGAAATTCGATACAGGTTTAAATTATTGAAATCTTTTTGATTAAAATCCTACGATACCTAAAGAATTATCACATACGAGCATTAAGAGTGCTCGAGATACCTACCTCTAAAGAATACAATCATCATATCACATCACAATGTCTAATCCCACCGAACCACCACCACCCTACACCGAGAGTGCCACTCCCAACCACCCCCACAAAACCCGAAGTGGTATTCCTCCCCAAAGCCGTCGTTCCATGGAAGACGAAGCACGATCTCTTCCTCCCGGCTGGATCCGTCAATACGACACAGAAAGCAACCATCAATTCTTCGTCGACACTCGACAAAACCCTCCCCGCTCCATCTGGCGGCATCCCTACGACGACGACGAATATCTCTCTTCTCTCCCACCACACGAGCGTCAAAGAATCGAAGGCCTACACCGTATCCCCAGCGACGCGGATCTCGAAGCCGAAAGCACAGATGACGACTCTGCTCTTCCTGCACGTTCTCAGAACGCTCGTCCCAATGAGCAAAATCCCACTGGCATCCACAAACTAGGTCGGAAAATGAAAGACAAATTGACCAATTCCACGCATTCCGAACGGGAAGCCCGTCGCAGAAAGAGAGAAGAAGAAGAAGCTGCTATGTATCGACGTCATCAAGCCATTCGAGACGCAATGCGCAAGGCGATTCAGACAGGAGAACCACAACTTCTGGGCAAAGATCGAGAGGGGAAAGATGTGTATATTGAACCTCCGAGAAATACTGCAGGATATCATCCTGGTTCGGGAATGGCCGGTGCGGGAACAACGAGATTGGGTATGTATCCTGCGGGAGGATATGGATATAATCCGTTTATGCCTGGTGGAGGCGCGTTTGGACCGAGTCCGTATGCGATGGGGATGGGTGCGTATGGAAGACCGGGGATGCCGTATAATAGGGGGTATGCGAGGGGATATGGAGGGGGAGCGGGATTGCCGTTGGCGATGGGGTTGGGTGGGGGGTTGATGTTGGGAGGATTGATGTGTTAGATGGTTTGGTGATGGAGGTGAATTATGATTACAGAAATGCAAGACAATTCTTGCGAGAATGAATTATGAGATTACGATGCTTTCGGATGAAATTCATGGATAACCATGGAATGAGAGGATGGGAAAAGAAAGGGAAATATGAATGATTGCAGGACTTTTCTTTTCGTACTGGAAAATCAGTAATACCTAGGTAGTGATAGAATACCCAATACGACGAATATTCAAAAACGCAACTAGCTTTCATCACTTGACGTAGACGTTTTTTATGTTCATGCTTACCTACCTCTGGATTTTTCATGATCCAGCGGACGATATAATAACATGGCCAGTGAACTAATACTGTCTATTAAACTCATTCTCTCTAACAATACTCATCTGGTGTATATATGCATATATCTTCTCTTCTCATCTTAAATTACCTTCTATTATGCCTTCATCTCATCTCATGGGCATGTATATAATCATCCGATATCTACTCCCTATTATCTACCTCCTCCACACAATTCCGCTTGTACTCCCAATCTCCTCGCCCCCTAGCCTAAACTTCCAATACCCGAACTCCAATCCAGCCATCTTCTCAACCATCTCAAAAATTTATTCATCTATAACTTAGCCTTCTCTCCCACCGCCCCAATCTTCAATTTCTCCCCATACTTCTTCAACACATTCTCATTATGATATTTCCAAAACTGTTTCGAAGCATCTTTTCCCGCAACACGTTTCAGAATCTTTGCACCGCCGGGGTGTTCTTCGAGGAAATCTGGAAAGAGGGTTAGTTTAGCCGAGGGTTGAAGGGAGAACAGTGATTATAAATATAGAAAAAGGGGGTTTCGTAGAATTAGGATAAAAGGGGAAATAGAACATACTGGTAACATCATATACATTCTCATCGATAATTAAGTACATGCCATTTTCGGCATCTTTGTGAGCGGCGACTTCCGAGGGAGAAAAGGTTTTGGACATCTTGCTGAATGGGGGAGGACGATATGTATTTGTGTGTGTATTTGAATTAGGATGAGGATTGGAATTGTAATATTGTCTCTGATCTCGATTTCCAATCTGCGATTGATTCTCAGAATATCTTCTTGTTCTACTTCCACTCGAATTTTGTGAATCTGTGTATCCTCCTCGTGAATTCGGAGGTTGTGTTTGGATTTTCTGTTTCTGTCTCTGAGATTGAGATTGTGATTGTAATTGAGATAACCGTACGCGTTCTTGTTCGCGTTCCTGGTCTGCTAGTAATGTTTTCTGCTGATGTTGATGTAATGCGATTAAGTAAATGTAGAGGGAAGATGTGGCGATGATAGCAGTGAGATTGGCAGTTCCGATTTTGGGGAGGGAGAAAGAGGAGGAGGACATTTCCCCGGATTTTGGGGAGGTCGTAATATTAGTATTGGTTCGATGGCTTTGGGAGGAATTGAACCGAGGTTAGAGGATAAGATATGGGGTCAGCGAGATGGAGTGTGCCGTGATTGGTTGGGTGGTCGGAACATTTTAAGATGGGTTTGCCGATGTCTATCTAGAATCTAGGAATCTACGAGTAGATGTAAGTTTTGGCGTTCTTCGCATTCTTTATAAAATGTATTTATCATGTAATAGCTTTCTATCTTTTACAGCATTATTTTCACACACAATATATGATATATAAATATCATAATGTAATCCAGTCCACAGCAACACGTGTGTGTATGCATGCATGAATAACATCGTCATTATCTATAAATGCAAATGCATATAACTTAGCAATGTCATCCAAACCCCTGCTATAAAAAATGACAATATATACGTACCAATCAATCAATCAATCAATAGTGACTCGCATTCAGGCAATATCCTTTGGTACATATTGAGAATGACGATCAAATTACTCCACCTGTTCCCGTGCGATTTTCTTTTTCTCAAAAGGGTACATCTGTACAACCAACTTAGCAGAAACCAGATTTTGAAATGTGGATGTGAGCATAAGGATGATGAGATATCTCGTATAGATCAGGTATACATTACATACATACACTTACTACAGTATAGAAAACAGCTTTGTTGGTTTGAAGTTTGAGAATATATTGATTTGAATTCTCTGGAATATCTTTCGAAGTTTGTGGAAGAAGATTTACCTATTCACTTGCAAGGTAACCTCAAATTTTTATCCAGAAATTCATCCACAAGATACGATTCTCTTGGATTTCAAAAGGACTGTGGTTTTCGTTGAACTACAACTTGCATTCAACACATACATTTCTTTTGATCGACGACGATCATCCAGTTCAAGATGTTTTCTATACCGTCAATACCATATAGAAAGGAACCCTATCCTCCATATTGGGGCACGATTAACTCGCAAACAAAGTAAGTATATCTTCCTACTACCATTTTCTCTCGTTCACCATACTAACATCGAGTAGTTTCTGCGAAGAGGTATAGAAATTCTCGGTTTATGATGAAATAAATCATGTATCAGTCAACTGATGGAAATCAGGATCATATCATAACTACATATATCGCCGAGTTTATAAATACACTCACGAATATCACATACCGTATATTCTTCCCTCTTCTCGTCCTCTTTCTCATTTTTAGCCATCATATCTTTCCACGTGTTTAATCACGAGGTTCCTTTCTATACCAACAGCCGATGAAGTGCTAATAAATTAACGATACATAGTTTACTACGCCTACAAAGGTATCCGCGCGAACTCCAACCGTCAAGATGCCATCCTGCGGAATCTACCCTATCTCGGACTCGCAGCAGTAGGTATCCTCAGTGCTCTGTTCCATGCAACTAATAAAGACTGGACACAATGGTGTATGTGTAACCTGTCTCTCTTTTCCCTTGTCAAGGGAATTCAATCCCCTATATTCTTAATCTGATACCTTCTCATATGGATACTCATACTAATAAATTTCAGTCGACGACACCTCCATGTTGATCGCCACATCTACTGTCGTCCATCGAGTTTTCACATATGACAAATCACTCAGATATACAGTTGTAACCGGAGTATCTTTATTTGTCTTCATGGTTGCATTCGTAGCCTGGCATTGTATCACTGACGAAACTCTAATGCATCCCGTTCTTTTCGGTAAGATTTCTCTCGAGTTCCGTCCCCCTTTCACCTGTAATCCACAACCAAAAAACTAGGCAACAAGCAGCTGACGAACATAAACAGGTATCGAAATCGCATTCGTAGGCATCAAAACACGTAGTATTATTAATCTCCGCGTGGCAGATGTACAGGTCCAGAAACAGGTTAAGAAACTCGTTACATATGGAGGTGGTATGTATATTCTCATCATACTCCTTTCTCACATCACATGGTCTTCTTCCAGAATCCGAACTAACATATCCAGTAATCTTCGTATCCGGTTTCATTCTCTGGAATATAGATAATCAGTTTTGTGAATCTCTTACCGATACGAAACATTCGTTAGGAATGCCTTGGTCCTTTGTACTGGAATTACATGGCTGGTGGCATATTTTGACAGGAATCGGTGCTTATATCTGTATGTCCTTTTTCGTTATTCATTTTCTTTCTATCTTCTATTCTTCCCATCTCCCCAGCAAGCAAGTTCTTCGAGCGTATAAACAACAAAATAAAATAAAGTATACAACACACAATCTAACAACATAAACATAGTCATAGCACTAGTCGAATACCTCACCTCCGAAGAAGCAGGCCAAGAACTAGGCAAAAGCTTCGCGTGGCCTGTAGGGTTAATTTTAGCTGGCCGAAAAAACGTAGCGAAAAATTGGGACATTGGAAATGGAAGAGGTGAGGGGGAGAAAGGAAGAAATGGGGATGTGTTTTCGAATGGATTTGGAAATGGACATTTGTATGTGAATGGAAAGATACATGCGCATGAGAGGAATAAGAGTGAGTAGATGAATAGATGAATAGATGAATAGATAGAAAGATAAAGAGATGAGTAGAGGAAACATGGGGATTTTGTATGTGTTGGTGTGCGCCATTGATAGGATAGGAGATTGGATTTGTGGATGGGGACTCGCGAATTTGGGATAGTTGATGCGTGACAGGCGGACTGTCTTTTTGTGAGGGAAAGGAAGAGGGAGATGTACAGGTGCGTTTCAGCATGAATAGGACAGGGGGAAAGGGGACATAGGAGATCCGAAATGCTATACTAGACCCTAGAATCATATCTCAATCTAGAATCTAGAAAACATACCGGTTATCGTGACTTGTAGCATTCGTACACAATCAAGCGAAACCACAAGATCAGATCCAAACACCAAACACCAAAATGCATACTCATAGATAATCCATACAAGTTCAACTACCAATCCTCTCTTCCATCTCCAAGCTACTCTCCAAAAATCATATTATTAGAATGATAGGATCCAGAAGTGAAGGGTAGTAAAATATTCCATTTCTGCCATCCCATCCCATCCTATCCGATCTCATCTCTTCCTACCTATACTATCTACATAGCCATAAGTACCTAAGCGCCCAATCCTACATCCCGCTACTCCCTCCAAACCATGTTTTTCTCTATCTCCTCTGTCTCCCCTTCCTCTTCCTCCTTACAACCCCTCAGTCCATCACATAGAAAGAACCCTCAGTACAACGGTATACATTACCATACTACAGTATACAGTATAATAAATTCCAAGGACTGTTTGAAAACTGATAAAGATATGAATATAAACACACACACATATATACCGCCTAAATTACAATACAACAATATAGAAAAGAGTTATATATATCCCAATCTCAATCTCATTCTCATTCTCCTTCTCAACAACATCCCCAAAATCAAATAATCTAACAATCTAACCCCAAACCCAGCTCCCCCCTTCTCTCCTCTCCTCTTTCAATCAACCTTCACATCATCATCATCATCATCATCACCTCCTCTTAAAATCCACCCATGGAATTCAATCCAACACAAGCACTTAATCTCTCAACTTCTCAACGTCTCAAATCCATAAGCCCTCAAACACCCATCAAACTCCCGAGAACCCCAAAATAAGAGATCTAAAAAATATGCAAGCACAAGCACAAGCACAAGTACAAGCACAATCCAATCATACATAAACTCCCCCTAAAGAAACCCTTCCAAATACTCCCTTTCATCCAACCATCATCCATCCATATATCCAATCACTCAATTAATTACTCACTCCAAAAAAAGCAAAAAAAAAAAAGAATGAGTGAAAATTTCCATATCCTATTTCGTGTTTCAATCTATATGTAAAATAGCATGGCATGCCTGCGTATACAATCTCTTCTCCATTTTTTAATATTCTGTCCAATTTGATTTTTCCACTTTTGATCTTGGTTCTCTTTATATTCAGCTTTATTCTTCTCTTGTTTGTCTTCTTTATTGGCTCTTCTTCATTTGCTGCTCTTAAGCGACTCTCTTTTAACGACTCTCCTTTAATAACTCTCCTTACTTCATTCAAAATACCTTCCCTTCTATCTGCCTTCACAACTATCCTTCTCAAATATACCTTTTCCATCCATCCCATATCCATCCAAAGAAAAGACCACCAGCCCTCAAAAATTATCAAGAACCAGAAAGTAAGAGCAAATTGAAAGATCACACACAAATCCAAACAAACACCAATGCACCAATGTACCAACCCCCCTACTCCACGCTACGCTCCAAGGCTCAAAAACAGCAATGAAAAAAATCCCATATTCTGTTTGTCAAATAACAAATCAACATATATCCACTCCTCATCTCGTCTCTGCTATATCGTCGGATCATACTTATCGCATATATTTTATATTCTAACCAAGTTCATCCTCAAAATCTTCATCAACATGAATTTGAAAAACGGCACCTTTAATATATCTCCCAACAGGTTGTGTGCTAGGATATTCAGAGGGGGTATCGCTATCATCACTGTCCTCTCCTTCAATGACTTCTGGTTCTCGTGGAAGAAGACCAGCTGTTGTCATTTTGATTGTTGATTGTGAATCCTCTTTGGGAATATCATCAACCATGCCTCCCCACACATCATAAAGTTGCTGTTCCTCGTCAGATGCGTCGTTGGGGAATGGTTCGAAATCGCTCAATGCGTTATCATCATAGCCTTCATCCATATTGATATCACTATAAGTTGCGTTACCAAATGCATCTTCCTGCGTTTGAAAACTCCTTGTACGGGAATTTGTATCAACATAAGGTGCATTACTATAAGGCGTAGCGTACGCGGATGGAGTGACACCTCTCTTACAGTCTACAACCTCTTGCGATGTAGAAATCCCCGGACTTGAGGGACCAATACTCCAGGCATCACGTGGACGAATAGGTGATTTTGATGTACGGCGACGCTTTAGGCTAGAGGTCTTTTGAAGGGGAGACGATTGTGGTTCGCGATCAAAGGAGCCAATTCGGCGTTTTCCCATTTGAGCCGTGATAAGTGGGGCAAGTGCGGACATGGAAGCTGTACGAAGAGGTTTATATGGATAACGGTCTTGTTTGACGGGAGACGATCCTGGTACTCTGGAATGTGCAACCGAAGTTGGAGTTGAAGACTCCATAGGTGTGTCAACAGCAGAGTATTCGTCTGATGGAGAACTGGGCTCGATTTCAGCATCCTCTGCCTCCTGGGATAATCGAATACTCAATGATGTGGTAAATGATGCATTATCCTCAGCTGGATCGAGGCGCTCATCCCATGCCCAGCATGCCTCAGCAGCATCAGCCTCGGGTGTATGACTTTCCACAACATCTTCGTCGTGAACTCGAGGTAGCAGACGTAACTTTTGCCAAGTCCACCTTGCCGAGCGATTGACATGATGTTGAAGATAGCTATCCGCTTGTGTGACATAAAGCCTCCTCATATTTTTTGTGCGCATTGCCACACTTGAAGAAAGAAATGGCACGGTCCACAATGCAGGAGTGACCATTTCTGAAGGATCTAGAAACCGTAGAACCGAAGTTTTATGTAACTTTCTCAGTGGTATCCAAGCAGCGCGTAGTCCAAGATAGTTGTCCAAGGATTTAGGAATCCGAGGTGGAGTATGTTTGGACGATGAGAAAACATCTTCGGATAACTTTTTGGGAAGATCCCCGAAAGCTGACATCAGGGCTACTTGCACATCTCGAGCATCGGGACCTTTGATTTGCACCACCTTCACTAAACCTCTGCTCTTTAAGCGTTCATTGATTGTAGTGGTAGCACCACACGCTTTCGGCATCAAGAGATCATCGTCTGCATTGCCTTTCTTCAACATCATCTTCTCCCAGGACATAGAATAACCTTGATCGCAAAGAGAGGCTTGCGCAGCAGCCAAGACGTTTTGTTGAGTTTGAGTCCAATCTTCAGATGCGCAACTATTAACCCTTGAGCGTTTGGATACTGCGTGATTTGTAGACCAAATTCCCATCATCTCGGGGCCATATGGTAAGAATACGACCTCAATCTCCCATGGCCGATCCCATGATGGCGGAAGAGTGGCTTCTATTTGAGTGAGTCTATCTTCAAGCTTTTCCACACGGAAGGTAAGACCAAAGCGGTCCCTAGCATTCGCTGCGAGAGCAGAGGATGTTTTGGTTGCCTGAGAATCAAATGACTCATTCAGGTTTCTATTGGTACCTATACTGCTCTCGTCAGCTGCAGCATTAACCTTTTCCAGCTCTTCTACTCTGTTCTCAAGCTCATTGATACGTTCACCATGATCATCAATCTCTCCCTGGAGCTCCTCGAACCCAGTGTTTGAGAATGATGTATTCTCAAGAGCATCGATTCTCTCCTCATGGTTGCGCTTGGTATTTGGAAAATCTGTTATGATATCACGAAGTCTGGGGACAAGGTGCTTATCGGGCTCATCGAAATTAGCTATGAGATCCATGAGAATATCCTCTTGATCACTGAGTCCAGGTCTAGTCTGAGAAGCCTGGATAGAGGGTGATCTATTGGAGCGTAGAGGTAAAGTAGCAGCTTGAGGCTTGATATTAATATTTGCTAGCGTTTTATCCATAGCTTGCTCGTCTGGGACACCTTGAAACGCGAAATCTTTGGTTGCTTGTAAACTTGGTGTCGTTGTTAATACCTCGGTAGGACTTTCAAGAAATGTTCGACCATCAGAGGTTTTAAAAGCCTGTATAGGTCGTCCCTTACCTGTTTGTACAGCTTGCAATTGCGTGTTGAGTCGAGGAATATGACTCAAGGTATTGAGCCCCAAGCCAAAGAAAGGCCGCCTAGCCTGGCTCGAGGTCATTGAAGCAGTCTCTGAGGGCAAGAAGCACTGCGATGGAATTGGCGGGAGTTCTTCTGGTCCGGTTTCAGATTGTACAAGCCGGCTCCATTCAAGGGTTTCCTGGATACTTCGGCGAGCGGGGTCCAGGTTGCCATTTTCAGGTCCGTTGAGATTCTTGGGAGTAGATGGCTGACGGTTCACTTGAGCCATAGGAGTAATAGACTCCAAATTAAGTCCCGAGACATTACTTAAAGCTCGTGATCGCTGGTCCTCTGTTGGCTGTGAAGATTTACGACCATGAAAACAAAGATGATGTCCGCATGCGCAGACTTCCGCTCTAGGCAATCCCCCATTTTCTAATATTGCGCTGGCTGTCGAATTCTGAGGTTGAGCCCAGAATTCATAACATCCACATTTTGTTCCAAAATTCAGGTCCGTATAATTACAGGCTCCACCCAATTGTGTTCTCCCAATTGTATTATTAATATTGTTGCTTCTATATTGGTCTGGCGTATCCGGAACGGTCGCGGTGTGAGAGGCAGCCATAGGAAGATAGTTGCCAGAAAGGAAGAAGTGGGAAATGTCGCATCGAAGGAATTATATGGCGGGGGTTCGTAAGTTTAGAATCGCGATAAGAAATACTTTTCGAGGTGCCAGCCTTATTAAAATTGCAAATCGCCAATGGCAATAAATGCGATGGATTCGAAGAGTTCAATATTTGAGCAGAGCAGAGCACAGCAGAGATGGGACTCGAGGTTTAAATAAAACGTCCAAGAAAATCAAGGCGCGCTGAAGTAAAAGGTAAGGCTGTCGACGCGTCGCAATCAATAAATTTCAGTGCATGTCAAGGGTTATCTGTGCCCCATTAATTAATATTTGTATCACCTTAGCAATCAGAGAGATAAGATTGACAACTGACTGGATGGTTCGTCGCATGTAGGTACTGACTGTAGATGGATCGATTCGAAAAGCCAGCAAACATAACATAGAAACAAATTGGAAATAATTAGGAAACTCGTTGATTGAAGTAAGAGAGGGAAGAAGAAAAGGCAACAGGGAATTTTGAAGATGGTACGCAACTAGGTTGGTAAGTAGGTAGGTAGGAAGTTAGGAAGTTTGGTTCTACACATAACACTACAAATCAATAGCAATCGGTGTGTGGGGTAACGAGAGAGAGAAAAGGAACGCAAGAGGAAGTAAATTGGTGAATAGGAAGACCTAAGAGTTCGTCAACCAATTCCGTTTCCTGCGGAGTCATATCAGATCCTTAAGCTTGCAGTCCTCTGCATATATGGCATCTTGATGTACCATAAATCCAATAAATATCCAAGCCCAAGATTGCTACTTTCAGTAATTGTTAACACCATAGAAAGTTTTGATAAACGCTTGTACGCCTTACTTTTCTACGAAAGGCTCGGGGCGTATTCCCCGGATCATTTAATTGGTGGTATTACATGCAGTTCATAAGCAAGGGAGGGATTATTCAATGTAGGTAGGTATGTTTAGCTTGCTTGCCTCGTCGCCGCTTAGAACTGTAGAAAAACTTCATGCATGTGATTGGTTGAGGTTCTATTTTCAGATCTCCGGAATAGCTTCAAATGGCAACCTCTACGGTGAACGCATTCGTATAGTTACATTTGATCGGCATGGGCACAGTAGTAGTCAGTATGCTGCTAATTTACATTATTCAAGCTTCTCAGCGTGACTCTCTTCATAAGCATTCATAAATTCTATTGAAAATTCTGGTTCTCTGTACCTATTGTCTGCCATAACACTCCTCGAACATAGTAACAATAAAAGAAATCAAAACTTCAACCAGCCGTACCGTCCTACTAAATCTGAAGCATTCGCCTTCGCAATCGTATCCCAAGCCAAACAGATAAAATTCAACCCCTCTAGATCAATCAACCCCTCAATCTCATCCATCCTCCCCACAATTTATCAACAATTCAAAGCGCAAACCCCCACACCCCATATACTACCGAATATGGCAATGCATCAACCAACCAAGCCCCGGTATAATTAGTATAAAAAGCAATAACTGAATACCCACTCGCCAGTGATATGGCCTCATTTTTCTCTCTCTCGGTGGATTGTTCTCATTCTCAGCAGTAAAAATAGCGGCCGTATAAATAATCGGATGCAGAATGATTTGTATCGTCTCGAATACGAAACATTCCTAATCGTTGGTAGATGAGAGCTTTCTCTTGCGTTGATGATTACATCGTATCGTTGTCTCATACCCATGGAGAGGACTTTAGTAGAGTAACAGATGATAAGGACTAGATCCATACCGATGACAGTGAAACTATAGTCATTGACCATGAGTTTAACATGACTGTCGACGTTACCATTCACATGAAAAATTCGATATGATCCAAGATCTCACCAGCTTCTACAACCTTGAATGTTCATCTGACACTAGCCATTCTTTAGACATTCAACATCCACATGATCTCGAAATACCCATATAGCTTCAAATACCAGGAAATTGAACATGAACAAATTTGAGCAAGAAAATCCTCAAAGGACATGAGAGAATAGAGAAGAAAACTTGCTTACGATGTAATCTAGTATCGATTTTCTTAGACCATTGTAAAGATGACTGACTGTAGTGTCCCCCCAGTTCGCGAGAATGGTACCCAGTGAGACCGAGAAGTTTTCCTGAATAAGCTATAGATCGAGGTTCACTATATGAGGGAATCCGGAAGTTCTCCGTGATCGCTGTGGACTTCAGAAGAATCCATTTGATAAACTCCAAACTTTGCCAGTATAACATGCTGAAGGCCTGATAAGTTACAGTAATCTTCAATGCAGGGGATACTTTCGCAGATTGAACAAAAAGGCTTTTAATTTTCCATTCTTCTAGTGACGAAAAGGTAATCTCATTTGGTAAGCATTCTTGTTGGTTGACTTCCCTTGAAAGCTTTTTAGCACTGGCTGTAATGCTCGACGCAAGAAACGTGGAAATTTTGGAAGCATCCTAGAACAAAGCATTGAAGATATAGCCAAAGGTAGAAAAGTCGCACGAGATAATGAATTTTCTTAATAGCTTGAGAGATTGAAACGGTATGCAAAGCAAAACGAGCAATTTGACTACTGGACCAACGACAGAAAGTCAAACGTTGGGAGAGATGAACAGATACGGCCAGAAATCCAGATTTGACTCAGATTTACCTGTGATTCGATAATTGCATACTTCCATGCAACCCAAACAAATCTATTAATAATCCGATAGAAATATCGTCGTCGCATTGCATTGAATCCATGCTATATTTGCACGCGGATATCGGCATTTGATATGCAATGTGATTCAATGGCATCCCCGGAAAAACTGTCCATCCAATCACACACACATTCATTCCAATCTGCCAAGATGGTAAAATAGTCACAGTGTTTCCTGTCTCTGAGATGGTAGGCTGATGCGCGATCTTATAGGTTAATGATCACGGCGGCTAGAAGACAAATTTGACACTTCAGCGGCAAAAAAAATAGGTGTTGGCCATAGATATGTTCCAATGTCCCATATATTGAAGTAACATTGAGAGGGTGTGGAAGAGGTAGAAAAGGATAACTTGATCCTTCATCTCTTTTTGAGAAATCGAACATACGAAATAATATTTAGAGAAATAAATAAGTTATGGTTCGAATGATTTTGGGAACGACAGCGGGTATGTACCAAAGAAATGTTGGGCCTTCGCTTCGGGGTTGTTAGGCCCGAGCGCCTCACCAACGAGGGACATCATGGGACGGAATGACGCTGACAGCTTCGAAAAGTATCGCTAGTTCTCTCGATAGTCAATGCCATATCAACAACTGCAGCAGGATTTGTTGCGGATGATACGAGCGTCACATTTGCTCTCAACATACCAGAGAAAAATACAAACAATGATCTATATTTCAGCATATCAGGTCCGAGCAGCTGCTCCTGGATAGTAAGTTCGAGCATTCAAACGTGCAAATTGTTCCATCTAATCGCATGAAAAAGGCTGTTGGCATGGGATCAAACAAGATGAAAGATTCCCTTATGTTTATGATGTATGCCGATTCCACCGGAAAGAATGTAACTCTCAGTCCTCGGATAGCTTCCGGGGAGAATGAACCATCGCATACCACAGATATCGTAGTTGAATCTCTTGCTGGCACGGGAATTTCCAACGACACTTTCACGTGGAATGGGAGATGTCTAAACTGTACCTCGTGGAAAGGAGGATCCTTGGGTTCGACAACAAACCAAAACGCAACTTTCATATGGGCAAATGGACCGCCCGCAACACTGAAATCAAACTCATTACACGCCGATGTCAACAGACATGATTCTTATGGAGTTTTTTCTATGGATTTGTCGAAAGCGGTGGGTACACCAGGTGTTCCTGCCATTCCAACTTCGAATTCCAAAGGCACAATCCAAATTTCTGAGAAAGGGGACAGCAACATCTCATCCGCTGCTCATGCTGTTTTGATGGTCCTAGTATTTGTTGGACTTTTACCATTGGGCATAGTCATTTTGAGATTTCTAAATTGTCCCAGGTGGCATGCTCTCAACCAAACTATATCTCTTGCGATTGCACTTATAGGGGTTGGATTAGGCGCGAAGTTGGGTACACTTTATAATCGGGTATGGCAGATTGTCTCAGTCCCTGATGGTCATTTTCTAACATCATTATAGACGAAAGGTTTCAAATCTGGACATCAAATCTTTGGCCTTATCATAATTATAGCCATGATCGGACAATGGATTCTTGGCTTTCTTCACCATCGAATGTACAAGAAAACCTCGGCAACCACCAAATTTGCCCCTATACATGTTTGGCTAGGTCGTGTTATTATTCCAGCTGGAATCATAAACGGTTTCATGTAAGTCCCCTCTCGCGCAACCATAAATCAAATCTAACGCAAACCCAGCGGATTTCCCCTCGCACTCAACACCAAATTCGACTGGGCACTTCTAATCTGCACACTTCTCATGGTCATCATCTGCGCCCCTGTTCTCTTCTGGGGCTACAAACGTCGCCAAGCGAAGAAAATCGAAGAAATCACAGAGGAAGTAGAAGGCTACGAAGCAGAGCCGTGGAGAAACCCACAGGCGCAGTATGATATCGGTCTTAACCATATGAATATGAATATGAACTCCAATCCCGGGGTGCCTCCACCTTATCATGCGGGAGAACATCAGCAGCAGGTTTCTCAGCAAAGGATACCGGGTCAGTCGTCGCATAATATGCCGGTACAGCAGGGGACGCAGTTTGTTTGAGGAGTGAGATCGATTCTACGAACGGGTTTGGGATGTCCTTAACTCCTTGATGGGTTTGAATATACCATTAGCGTGGTTTCCGGAATATTTGAATATGGCAAATAAGACATATGGCGTGTTTGAGGGTCGAAGGAATGGTAGGGTTAAAATTTTGGGATACTGAGGAAAGTAAATTAAGCACAATGACTGCGTTTGATTTAGGTCATGTGCCGCGGAGGAAAATGGATACGCATCAAGGATTCATGTGAGGCCTGGTTGCCAACATAAAATAGTGTGGCATTTTGGGGTATTTGGTCATATCTCTTTACGAATGCAATGGAACAATGTACACTCGAAATCTCACATTGTCAAATCGTCAGAGCAGTTGAAGTATCAAAATGATACACTAAAAGAACTCACCCTAAACGACAAAATTCATTTTGAACATGTAAGAAGGCAAATGGCGTTTATCATGTTTTGTTTTGACTATGTATCTCCAAAACCACAATAGATCAATTCCACTTTCTATATGCATTTTTCATATCATCATATCATATGATACCTTCCCTGTAATCCCTTCACACCCAGCAAGAATTAAACATTGAACCCCAACTCCCTATTCCTAACCCTCGCCTCCTCCTCAGCCTCTCTATCTCCCTCCAAAATAATCTCATGTCCATCACCCTCCCTCACAAACGTACTCGCCAAACAAGTCACCCCTGCCATTCCCGCCAAAACCCAAAACACAAGTCCTACATACCCATGACTTAATCCTACTCCATAGAGATAACCGCCTAGAGCAGGTCCTACAGTTCTCGCTGCACTACTGGCGGTTTGTCCTATTCCATGAATAGTACCTAGAACAGAGGGATGTGGCGAACAATTGTTGATGAGGATTGTAGTTGCTGGGCCGGCGAAAGTACGAGAGATGGTTTGGATGAGGAGGACGAAGGTTAGAGAGATCCAGATCATGGGGCCGGTTTTTTGGGACGGGGGTGGAGAGGAGGATGGGATTAGGGAAAGGAAGGGGGCGAGGGTATAGGCGATTGGGAAACCGTAGAGGAAAATGCGCCAGCTGCGGACGGTGCCCAGACGAGTGTTTACTATAGGATATAAGAATAGCTGCATAGTAATACCAATCATGCCTAGAATAGACATGGCAAGACCAACGTCGCGGGGTGGAAGACCAATGCCTCCGGTGAATTTGAAAGGTGGATGTGGGGTATAGTCTGTAGGAAGAGATTTGGAAGGTTGCGAGGGATTGTAGACGGAGGTGCTGAGGAATGAGTACCAGATACTCTGGAAAGTTCCCATCGAAAATGCTAGTAAGGCATGGGAAACTAAAGTGCATACCACATTATATGTGAAAATTTGACGGAACGGTAGTCGATTCGTATACCGAGGAGCAACTCGCTTCGGAGATTTAGGAGTAATTGGCGTAGGTCCGATAGTTGGCGAAGAAGCACCGCTTGGAATAGCAGTATACTCACCCTTACTAGAGTTTCCTCTTCGAAGACGACGGAAGAAATGCTTGACAGCTCGGCCGGCATTGATGCCCCAATCCTCTTTGTGAGCATACAGTTCATGTGTCTATATGAGTTAGCAAAGCTTTACTTCACGCAGAGACAATGAGAATTCTTACTTCTTCTAAAGCAAATATGACCGCAAGACAGGCGGAGGCAAGAAACAAGGCACTAAGCAAGTTCGGAGGTGCATATGGATACTTTTCTAACCATTTGATACCTCCGAACACACTTGGGTAACTTCCTGCTGGGTCGGCCAAGATACCACCTAAGATTGGCCCAATGATGGTTCCAATATTACCACACATGGGCAATATTAAGAAAGCACGACTCTGATATCTAGACACTGTTAGTGGTCTATGTATTCGAGGAAAGAAGATGCAAAATTCTTACTTCTTTTCCTTTACAATCTCGCTAATCATGGTTCTCATCACACCCACATTTCCATTGAGTGCACCACCGATCATTCTGAATATCAATGCTTGCCAAAAGTTCTGTGCAAATCCAAAACCCAAACAAGAAATTGCGGTACCACTCAGACCTATCAAGAGAACTCTCTTTCTACCTGATCGATCTGAAAATCTTCCCCATAACATAGCAGTAGTTAACTGGGCCAAGGCAAATGACCCGGCCATAATACCTGCCTGTGATGCAATGGTTGAATCTGGTAGTGAGGGATCAAAAGATTTTAATTGGTAGAATAGATAGCTCTATTGTTCATATTAGTGTCTTATACTATTTAAGGATTGAAGATGGAAAAAATGAACCATATTTCAGTGCTCTCAAGATTGAATTTAGAACTTACCCTCAAACTAGTTTGTACAAGGGGCTCGGATAACCTCGCGCAGGTAAGAATAGCTAATTGTCTCTTATGCGGCAAACTACTCCAAGCTACAGGTCCCTCCTTTTCCGGCTCTGTAGCTGGGATTTCGATTTGTAGATCTTCATTGTTCTCTTCTTCTATAACAGATTCTCGTCGTTGTAAAGGGTGTTTTCCGTGTACTTGCTCTCCAGTTTTGATTGGTGCGTATGCATTGGTTCGCGACACAGTACCATAAGAAATTCCACCATCGCTACTAGCATTTATGGATGTCTCCTCATTGGCTTCTTCTCCTACTGGATGTCTTCTTCTGTTCCGTGATTGATCTTTCGGGTCATCCGAATTATTTGAATTTTTAGAATTATTGCTAGACATTTTTTGCAGTTGAGTTCGGGAGGATCAGGTGAGCGGCGCATACAAAAGCAACAAGGGTTTTCAAGGTGGTATAGTATAACTCAGGGTATTCCCAGGCCTTATAAACAAAACTCCAAATTTTGTAAAGAAGGTCAAGACCTGCAGCAGGCCCAACTCCAACAGAAATAAGTCTTATATAACAAAAAGAGGGCTGACCGCCAGTACAGTCGCGACCAAGGGTCCTTTAATAAAATGTTCCCGCAATGTTCCCGGATCGAGATATCCGTAATAATTTATTCCAAGGTTTGATTGGTTGGTGATGAATATTGCGCTATAAGGCCCGGTACCGAAAATTCTGTCATTGAGAAAACGCTTGACGTACGCATTTATTACACAGCCACAAAGCGCCTTCGATACTATAAGATGAGAATATGTTGTATAGCATTTGATTTCTCCATCGTCAAACATGCGTTTGCTACTTCACGTCAGTGAAGAAGATGCTGTAGGAACTTCAACAACAGACTTGGAGTCCTGCGTGGTAACATCATAACATTATGGACTCGTACAGAATCGATGCATTGCTGGCAAAGGACATTAGCAGAGTTGGGTATATTATCATTTTCAATATAGTTATTGAATTTAGCCTCAGGAGAACACGATTCATCCAGACTCAATATCGTTCACCAAGTGTGAAAATTTTAATCCAATTGTACCTCGTTTGGAAACTCTTGAGAGCGAAGCGTTTGTCAGTTGTCGTGACATTTTCTCCTCATGTAGAAAAATTCTATGCGATAACATTGTGTTGTGATTCAATGCTAAATCCCAAGTTTGGGAAGGGATTTCACAGTATCACATACGACTCGTCTGCTCAGCTTGGAATATGAATGCCTCAAAAAGAAAAGGACTGTAGTAAAAGTCAGGTTAGGTTGGCAAATTCAGTTCTAGGAAAGTGCAAAGCATGATGTTTAGTCGTCCAAGTTGAACCACACTTTCCCAATATTGTAAATCCCCGGTTATAGCCAATGAAGGAACGACCTGGGAGCAAATTTTATACATCAGTTATGTGTCTACCTATGACGTTCGTACATGCCTTCATATGTTACTTCAGCATCGGGACCGATTCTTGTCTTGCACCTGCCATTTTTGATACTTGAGGAAATTTCTTCAATTGCCTGTAGCTCATGTTACTTGTGTTCCGATTTCCAAAAATCTAGTTCTTTGCATCATAGACCTAAGTCTTAAGTCTTAGCCATTCTTACAACCTCTTTTGAGTCCGGGACCAGTGCGATTCGGCCCAACAACTATTTGATGCTCATCGATCTAGTTAGATGGTCAATTGAGAAAAAGTCTCCTTCACACTCCCCATCTGCCATCGCCATCATGCCAAATAAAAAGCACAAAAAGCCTTTCCATGTGTACGAGGATCATGACGCCACTAAACCAGAATACTGTACTGGCGGATTTCTCTGCTCCCTCTGTTTCAAAGACAGTACAACTCTAGGCCCTTGCACGGCATGCTGTAAAGGATGTCCAAATTGCGGTACCCTACTTAGTGAATCGTTGAAACAAGAACAAGATGCATTAACTGAAGATGCGGTTGTGCATCTCACCAAGTCGGAATCAACATCAAATTCGCTATTCCAGATCCCATCTAACGGTGGAACTCTAACTACTAAAGCTAGTAGTCAATCTATTAGTACTAGAGGTGCAACTAAATCATCATCTCCGCCATCTTATATCTGTGAACGGGGGCTCCCTCCAGATAATGGATATCAAACATCCATCCCTACGACTCCTATTCGGTCCCAATACGTTTCTAAAAACAACAGCCCAGCTTTGTCTGGTCGTCATAGTGAATTCCACTCGCCCATCAGCCAACAACAACGCAGTCCATATGTTTCCCCACGCGTCATACCAAATCACCAGCCTTCCCGCAATAGCAAGAGCCTATCTTTGACTGGCAGCCAAGTTTCGCTAATACCAATTTCCCCAGCGGGAACACACGCCGGCCAACAACGCAGCCCGAAAGCATCTCAATACGGTATTCGAACACATGCTGATAAGTTAAGAGCTGCATTAGCATGTCCAGTCGATGAACTTCCCCAGATAAAGTATAAGCCTTCGAGGAGGTCCCCTTTGAGGAAGAAGATAGGCTTGCTTTTGAGAAGAGTTCAGGTAAAATGAAGTGCCCGATCCAATGCACCGAAGCAAGCACTGACTTTCCCTCGTAGTACAAGTTTGAGAAGCCCTTAGTTACAAGCAACCATCAGTTGATTAAGAGCAGTGATGACGATCTGAAGTAGTTGAGGGATCAAGAATGTAGGTTTATGTGTTTCTCTCCACAAGCACAATTGCAGGTGTTTAAATCCCAATTTACAACCTCAACGTCACAGCAATCCTAACTGACCACTCTAACCCGATCTTTAAAGACCCATATCACTAATATCAATCATAGGTAAATGATAACCTGCGCCAGAAAATGAAAGCAAAAGTATCTTGGAGCAACGGAAAATGTACTGTTTACAGCGAATATTTTGGTGGAGCTTTGTCGAAGAAAGAATATTGTGTATGATGTACCCAACCAGCGTTTAAGTTTTCATGATAATATCAATTGCACATTGATTGTCTTTGGAATGTAATTGCGGCCTATGGTGCGTGATAGGCTGGCTATATGTAATATGTGGTTTCACTTACTGTCTAGACAGATCATGGTATTGTGTTGCACGAAAATAATAAAAGATCGCAGTCTCAAATGCAACACTGGAAAGTAAAAAACGAAGGTGGCTGGTGACTCTCGCCCCGATACATATCACTGAATAAAGTAACAGTATTGGGGTGAAAATACATATGAAATATACAAGGAAAGTTTGTATAATGATTGAAATCAGTCCGGTCAAGGCTTTAGTATGAATTGATTTCAAAGCCTATTCGTGTCTACAAATATATCCTTGGTCATTCTGAACGCCAGCAATGCTACGCTTTTGTGTTCCTATACTTCATTTTCGTAACTTCGAGGCCTTCCGCATCTTTATCCCCATAAGTCTTGAATCAATCAATATTCCCTAAGATCATCCTACTTGTCCTAATCCTGTCCTAGGTAGCGTCCGAATCCCAGGTATTCATGATATTCATTTTAGGGCTTTAATCGCCCATCTTTGCTCTTCCCAGAGCCTCATCCACGAAATCCTTTAATCCCCCAATGTCATCCTCATCTACAACAACTTCAATTTCCCAGTAATCTGATCAATAACACTCTTTGGCGCAGGACCAATTCCCAAAACAGTATGACTCCCACTCGCAATTTGCGTTCTACCCGCATCCGCAATCTGCTCGGCCACAACCCCCAAACTAATAGCTTGCGCCTGTAAGATTTGCAATTCATCTTCAGACTTTACTTGCAGCGCGACCTTTGCCTGACCTTCCCGTTCCCAGCGTCGTAGAATCAATGCATTGGCGGGTTGGCGCGAGATAGTTTTGTAGCAGGCGAGTGTGGCGTGGGAACATTGTGCAGCGATTTTTCCTAGAGAGTGGGTTGTTAGATCGTGAGGTACCTCAATATTATGGATAGCGGGAATGGAATCAATAACACACCTTTTGTCATGCCCAAATCCGTTCTCACAACCAAGACCAATTTGCATTCTTCTCCGGTGTCCACAGGTCCGCCTTCACTCTTCTCCTTCTTCTCCTTCTTCTTCTTCTCACTCTTTTTCGCAGTATCGTTTTGTGTTACACGTAATCCATCTCGTTTATCAGCTTCTAATCCATTGGACCAGTTGGGCGCATGGTCTAATATAGATGCATCGATATCTTCTTCCTCGCTTTCTTCCTCATCGTCGTAATTCGCGATTCCTCGTTCCTTGGGTGCTCGTGGCATAAAAGGAATTGGGAAGAATCCAAGACTAGACGCAATTCCAATCATGTATCCACTGAGACCGGCTATGATGGCGGTGCCGATTAGCATAGCCGTGGGAGTGGGTGGTGCACGCATATCTGCCATGTTTTTTTTTCTGGAAACTTTCCTACCGGAAAGCTGTTTGCTGAATAAAGAGACAGCTGCAAATTCCTAAATGGAAGGAAAGTCGGATGAAGTTAAGCTGCAGGGATTATTTTTGTGGAAGTCTCGGTAGCTCTCTCTGCTATGTCTTACCTCGATACGTTCGTTGTCAAGCTCTCAAGAATTTTCAGCCTTAAACATCAGGGGACACGTTCTAGAACCTCGAAAGCTTGGGATTGTCACATTCTGAAAGCCTCAAATTTCAGCATTTCGGCGCACCAATTCCGCCTCCTGTGTTGCCTGGACTTTCGGGGCTTCAAAGTTGAGATGTGCAACAAATTAATTGGGAAATGAAAGTCGTCCGGGATTGTTTAATCTAAGTATGCATGAGGGCCGTGAATCTGGGTTTCAAGGCTGCCAATTCATTCTTTTGTTTAGAGGTACATATCATATGTGTGATTGGGATTTCAATCATGACACTACTTGTGGTAATTGATAAAGATTGAAATGCGAAAAGTACTCGAAAAACATATTGCGGAGATCCGATGGAGCACGATTGAAAGGGCAGACAAGGCCTTGTGTAACAAGGTCTATTTTCGTAAGAGCACGAGTAACTTCTGTGCATACAATTGTATGAGTTACTCGGCTTCAATTGACTGGGAGACCTGTCATAGTCCCCAAATTGGTCTACTACACTGAGAGCCGGCGTTGTAGAAGATAAGAAGAGAACCCCATTGTGGGAAATTTGTTCGAGCATTGATTCCACATATATGATGAGAGCAGCCTCGATTTTCCCGTCTATTTCATATATTTAGACCTCGCATCGTCTTCGAATTCAAATCTCAGTATACAGTTACATTGAGGGCAATCGGGGGTTCATTCTTCCACTCCCTCATCGTGGGAACAATGGGGCCTGAATGAAAGTCGCCCCAATTAGCCTGATATTTATTTTAGCCTTATTTTCCTCTTCTACTTTCATCAGCCATGCTGGATATTTCATCTTGTTTCCTAGGCATAGTTCTCTTTATTTTGGTTGTTGCTTTTGATACATCCTGACCAAGAAAGTTCTACAGTACTATCATCATCTTTGAAAGCTTTTTGTTATCCATCATCCTCTGGTGATACAAAGGTAGATCCTGACTCTCTTGAAAAACTTCTTTTACTCAAATGAGTATTCATAGACAACAAAACTATAGAGTGCAGGTGGCATGGTCATTTATCCCAATAATTATAACAATTTTCATCTACGAGTGCTCTATGAGCAACAAGACAATGTCATCTATTGATGTTAGATGAGATGGTGTAATTGTCCCGATCAATTCTAACAACCATCATGTTTCACTTCACAATGACCAGACAACATATTCACGTTTATAGCCTAATCTGAATAGTAATAACTTTGTTTTCTTCTGCTTTTGTCATTACAATATAGACTCCTTATATAGATGATTCAGATACCTTGCTTTCAGGATGATGTGGTCTAAGTATGAGCAATTCGCGGGAATAGTTCACAACAAAGCAGCTAAAACATATATTGAAAGCTGCCTTTCCATCAAATCTATGATTCAAGAATGTTCAATTTGCCGCATTGATCAAATAGAAGCAACTGGACTTGGATATCTTACTTGATCGCCCAAAGCCAAGGAGGCCGTATCATCCAGAAGAAACCTGCACGGCAAATCTGTTTGACCTGCTACCTACTGGCATAGTTCAACTTCATTCAATAGTATCTTTCTAAGCTTCGAAAGTGGCAATGGATCAGGCAATGTTTATTGATGATGATGTTGCTGTTGTTATGATTGAAGATGACGACAGAGATGAGGTGGTGATTCTAGAACGAGGTAGGTTAGCCCGCCCTAGTTTTGCTTGCTCTCGTCCTCTTGTCTCACAGGTATATCTATGCTGATACCTCGCAAAAGTTCCCAGTATGTCACCAGCACACTTTTTCGACGCTGACATCAGAAATCGAGCTTCAAGTCCAAATACCAGAGAACATCTCATAAGATCAACCGTTAGATCCCAATTCGACAATCCTCCTGCACCTGACCATTCAGCTAATTTCCCTTTCATTGACTTGACGACTCCTGTGGTTTTTAGTACCACGAAACCCAAAGAGAGCAATAGCCCCGGAGATAGAGTTTGCAGGGTCTCAACTAGCCTTCCAGGCTTCATATTCCAAGACGAGGGGTACGAATCATCAAGGCCCTGGAATATCGCTGCTGAAGTGAGAACCGATCAAGAAACATCACAAGATCGCATTTGCCTCTCAAAACGTCCGGGTACTAAAGAAGGCTCTTTCAGCCCTTGCAACGAAATGGTTGCCAATTTTCGGAACACGTCTCATACTCATTCTATGCCTGAGCGTCGGTCTTCCAATGCAAGTTTGATCTCGATTTCAGATGAGGGGGACGGAGACGAAGAGAAAACGTCTACTGCCCAAGATATGACCTCGCACACAGGTGATAACGCCGTTATAATCGAAGACAGCGACGACTTCGAATTCAAGCTCGAATCCCAACTCCTAGAGAAACCCGAGTTCGAGTTCTTGCGCTCTGTTAGTGTGAGTGAAAAGTCGAAACCCCAGCCGAAACTCAAAGCCGTTCCATTACGCAATCCTCCAATTGCCAGCCCTTATTTCGAATGCGAAATGTGTTTGCACGGAAAGCTCATCTTAAGAGCAGCGAAAACTGTAGAACTGGAGGATGGCGATTTTATTTACATTAAGCACATTGTGAAGTACGTCAAGCCTGAAGACAGTCATGACTTTAGTCTTGACGAAACCCAAAATTCTTCTATCACTATTCGAGGATTCCGACTACAAAGATGCAAGTACCTGAACGGCATGCTGGAAAAGAAGATGAACGAAGTCTGTCTATGTTACGAAATTGACTCAGATGATCCACGGGCACCAGAAGAGCAAAGCATTGTCGAAGTACCTTTGAGCTCTGTGAAAACTCTACGTAGTCTTCGTTGGACAAATCACAATTACCCAAAGTATCGCAACCTGAATCGTGATGCTACCTGGACTGATGAAGACACATACATCAAAGGGGGACTTACTGTACGCTGGAAATACACTTGTAAATATGCATCAGCTTCAGCTAGAGAAAAGAACATATATGCAGAGAGAACACTAGAACGGATCACGGAGGAATGGTTAACATCAGTACGTCAAAGCACGCAGTCATATCTGGCCTCAAACACCCAACTTCGAACCGAATGGCGTGGAGAAACGGTCCCTGGTGGTACTTACATACCAGAATGCTACGATGTTGATGGAGAAGAAACAGCGGCCGAATTCCAACAACCTCAAAATCCTGCCGTGGTCGAGGATACCGAAAGTCGTCCTGAAACATTCATAATCGTCGACGAGGACGACGACGATGATGATAATGCTTCTTCACCTGCTAGATCCCAACAATATGAGGCAGGTGTAATTCAAACTAAACGCAAGTCAGATTTCTCGTCTTCTTCAGATCGAGATAGTGACGAAGAAGACAACAAACCAGCAAAGAGAGCCCGCCAAGTTCCCGAGGACGATATCGAACAGATTAGGCAGCGTCTGGGTCGGGTTAAGCTTGCGTTCAACGGTAAAGAATATGTGAAGCAGTCTTACAACATCGGGACATTATCAGAGACGGTTCTAAAGAGTGAACCCAAAAGCAAGCTGATCTCTACTCAACAAATTCGTGATACGAGTAGACCAGCTGGAGGCCTTCGATCTATCAGAGGTTTTCGACCAAGATTGAGGGGTCGCTTGACTTTACCAAGAAATAGTGCTCTTAAATCTCGAGCTCCCTATCCTGAGGCCAGTGTTTCACTGCCCACCTCCCCAGCTCCGTCCCCGAACGTTCCTCCTCAAATCGAGATATCTTCTTCCGAATTAGCCTCCCCACCATCTAGCGGAGTTATCGACCTATCGCCTCCCCAATCTCGATCTTCCTCATTAGTTCCGGCTCACAGCTCAAGAACGCCCTCACTCAAAGAACCACTCGTTCTGGCTCCCGGACAAACCTTTACTTATGGCGATGCATTCTGTGGAGCAGGCGGTACCACACGCGGTGCCGTCATGGCAGGTCTCCGCGTAAAATGGGGATTTGACTTCGATCAGCACGCCTGCACAACCTGGCGTCTCAATTTTCCCGGCGCGACTTGCTACGAGATGTCATCTGAACGCTTCGTTTCTCTAGCTACTCCTTCTCCGTGTCCTTCAGACATCCCTAATGACGTCAAAGTTGATATTCTTCATCTTTCACCTCCGTGTCAGTATTTTTCACCTGCGCATACAGTCGAGGGAAAGAATGATGAAATGAATACTGCGAGTTTGTTTGCTGTAGCTGCAGTAATCAAAGTTGCGAAACCCAGGGTTGTAACGTTGGAACAGACGTTTGGGATTTTATATCCGAGGTTTAGAGGATATTTTTCGAGTTTGATTTGTATGTTTACTAGTTGTGGGTTTTCGTTGAGGTGGGCCATCGTGCCTTTGGCTCAATGGGCAAGTTCCTCCTATTTTCTACGCTTGGCGAGCCCAATTTGTTGACTAATTATTTAGGGACTTCCGCAAAGACGATTCCGTTTGATTATTATCGCGTCATGGTGAGTTTCCTTAGGAAGTATTCCATTCTTACAGTTTGACTAACAGCCTCTTAGCCCAGGCGAGCCCCTTCCGCCCATGCCACCACCAACGCACTCCCCACCTCCCTCATCTCCCTCTCCTCCCTCTCCTCTTCACAAACCCCGACCTTTCAAAACCGTCTCCCAAACTCTCCGCGAAATTCCCAAATCCGCAGCAAATCACTCACCCCACCTTCTTCCAGAAAAAGATCTCAAACCATACAATCCCCACGCGATTCTTCCACGCACAATGACCACCAGCGGTGGTGATAATTGGCATCCGAGCGGAAAACGAGGATTTACTGATCGAGAATTCGCTTGTTTGCAAGGTTTTCCGTTAGAGCATAAGTTCGGACAGAATGGGATTAAAAGACAAATTGGGAATGCGGTACCGCCGGTTGTGGCGAAGGTGTTGTTTGAGGGGATTAGAAGGTTTATGGAGGGGACAGATGGGGTTGTGCGGGATGAGGGAGATGGATATGGAGATAAGAACGGGGATGGGGATGGGGAGGTGGAGGTGGACGATAAGATGGACATTTGCGGAGATATCGACATGGACGGAGTGCGCATTGAGGATAGTGATGATCGAGTAGAGATTGTAGATCTTGTTGATGAAGCGGAAGATACGGATTCAGAAACAAAAGCTAGGAGTCTTTTGAGCGAAGAAAGTGATGACGAGATTGAAATTGTTGGGGTCGCAGAAGTGGGAAAGCATATTGTCATTGATTAGGTACCTTGTTAGCTGAGGATCTCAACTTGAGATGAGAGTACGAGGCGTGGGTGGGGTCGGCGTTTTCAAATTTTAAGGGTTAATATTGTTTGTCTTTTACTATCTGATGATGCTTTACCAGGTGAGATAATAAGTTCTGGGCTTAGAGTGATATACCCGTAAGTTGTGGCTTGCTAGCGGTTGCAAATAGTGTTAATGTTAAATTTTGGAATTCAAAGTTTGAAAATGGCTTAATATGCCCTCGATTTAGTACTTCTGAAATTCATGTTCGTAAAATTGTTTTAATTGATTTTATATATTGCTGCATGTTGAAGCTTCATAGTCTAATATATATAGAAGTCTAAAAGTCGAAGAAGCCAAGCCCTCGTCATGGGAGGAAGCTTACAGTCTCAGGTCCTCCACTCTAAGTCTATCCAAATCTATGAACTTTTCACTTATCGTTCTTGTCATTCTGTTTGGTATTTATCCTCCAATGAAAGTTCACAATCACCATCATTTAAAGTAAAATCTGGCTAGTAGATATTGCAGTGCCTAGATCGAGCAATGAGGAACTCCTAGCAAAGCCCTGATAAACTAGAAGTCTTTGAAATAATTACTCCGAAAGTTGCGCATGACTGCAGACGTCACTTGCACATGTTGTTTCAGCGAAGTATTCTACAATTATCCACTGTATATCTTACCCAGCAGTCGTCAATAGCACGACTATCGCTATAATGATATCACTGATGTTGTCAGATTATTAGATAGCATGGGCAGCTACTGTTGTCCTGCGATGTCGCCATCTATTTTTCATGGAGTATAACATTATTGCGACAGTATGAGTAATGACTCCAGATGTATGCAGGAGGCATGGATATGTTCCAACAATATGTTACCGAGAATCATGCAAGACCATTCAACTGGTGAGATCCATACTGAGTAGGTGAAACTCGACCCGATACTGGGCGAGGTAAAGCAGGTAAGCAAATTTCTTATTCCATACCACCTCCTTTCCATGTCCATTCTAGATTAGGTAAACTGCGAATCAATCAGACAATCAGCCCCCAGAGAAGCGTTTCGTTCCTTTGTTTCACAGATAACATACATTCTCCTTGCCACATGTGTCAGAAGTACATGGTAGCTAGTCACTTGACTATTGGTGGCTAAATATTCGGCGTTTTCGATAGTTACACATTACCGAGTCGCTTCATTGTTGGAGCACACCTAGACGAAAAGGAAAGGATTATGAAGAATTGAAAACACTTCTATCTCAGCAATATATAATTTAGTTTTGATGCATTTTACAATGTAGAAAATACCAAAAATATAGATCTTTTGGATGTCATTGTGATTGGTGCGTGTCGGGCCGGGCTCTCAAAGTCGACGAGCTCGTTACTCCAATATGCTCATCTATCTGAACATTCAAGTCAAATTTGGACGGGAAACACCTCTCGAGATCTCTATTCGATTTGAGCATCTACAAGACGATCAAGACGACAGCATCACTTGATGTTCTGATCTAGACTAACAATGCGAGTTATCACTCAACAGTTTACTAATAGCTCAAAAGTTTACCGCATAAACAACAAAATTACATCAGTAACAACCATCACTAATTGATATCGATGCTAATGAACAGTAATATAACAACTTGTATTGGGTATTTTGAAATTTGTATTCTTACATATTTGCCTCGTCGTGCCAGCCTAGCCTTTTCACCAGAAACCCAATTTGTACCATCCAGTTGCGATCCAATATCCTTGATCTCGCTAGTGTTATTCTATACGCCAATGCAGTACTGATTCCATATCCGAGCCACTAACTCACGCTCTTGTAAGTCCCCACATGAAGATCAATTGTACAGGGTATGAGTAGATAAAGAGAAATTGTGTCCTTCGGCTCTTCTGCGATCGTGCAACTGTTTGCATGGTCCCTCGCTCATCAGTTGTATTTTCAGGAAGTAAAACGTATTTTAAGGATCGCAGCTGGTACATCTGTCAGAGGCACGGAAAAAAAAATAACATTTGGGGGGGAAACATACCAGAAACAAAGCGTTGGCGAGGAAAGTGTAACTGAAAACAGTCCACCCAATCCAACCGCCAGTTCCTTTTCCGCCGTTGATGATCTCACTGACGACTAAAGTGGCAATAACTCCAACGAACTTATATCCAGAGTAGGCGACCAAATCAAGTAGCTGGGACTCGTTGGAAATTGATAGGAGATAACATCCAAGCTTCAATCCCAGAATTTCAATAAACACAATAAAAAATGCCCATCCTGCCGTTGATCCAAGAAGTTCTGGTTGAAAAGCTCCTCTGAGGCCGGCCAAAAGTGTGGAAAGAAGGATATAAGTTACAAGTGCCATTACTGTGAAGAGGTCAATTTATGGAGTTTGCGCGCGGGCAATTAATCATACCTGGAATATACATATCTGGACTATTAAGGTCATCTCTAGGAGGTAAAAACCACCCCTCTTGACCACTGGGACCAATCGATTGTTTCCTTGACCAAGGCTTATGTCTCCATGGGAATAGGACTAAAAATAGCTTGTTGACCACATATCCATTCGAGACATTGAAGTAATGTTTCAGCGCCGAAACATTGACATATCGATTAAACTATCTAGTTGTCAGAACTTCGTCTTCAATATGTATCCTCATATACTAACATTCTGTTCCACATATTCTGTTCCATGTTTTAAAGCTGTTTGTCCAACTTGGAATCCCATTTGCGCCGTAGGATCATTTATAAAGCCTCCATATGCGCCGAATGCGCCAGCATTCCCTGCAGCTTGTGGCTGGTAGGGGTTTCCATAGCCTGATTGATGCTGTTGTTGTGGCATTGGGGGAGGTGGTGATCGTAGCTGAGGGACTGTAGAGACATGTTGAGGTACTGGGTGATGAAGAGGGGGAGAGTTAGCTGGAGGGAAGTTCCCATAATTCGATCTTTGCATATTGACGGTCTGACAGAAGTAGATGAATAGTGTCTGCTGCGATTAATAGTATGGGAAGTGGAATAATAAGGGGGTGGAAAGTGGTATAACTATCATACAATAAGTAAGAATCGCGCCTAGGTCGAACACATTTCCATAAATCATTGAGCTTTGGGTGGCTGCTATAAGCATATAGGGCGGCCGCTTTATAAGTCGACGTTTATCGGCTTATCGGTGATGCTTGGCACAATCATTCTGTGTACTTTTAAAGAAAGTGTCCATATGAATCCATAATCTTCTTTGATGGACTCCTTTTAATAGTGCCACAGTGTTACATTCTACGAATCTATTGTTACGACTCTCACGGCTGCTACGAATTTCTAATACTCAAGATGTTGGATACTTTTGAGATCCTCACTACTTCTGGAGTGGTACTCTGGTCGAAACAATTTTCCCCCGTCAGCCCTGCGGTTATTAACAGCCTTATCACGAATGTCTTCATTGAAGAACGAACCTTACCCGGTGCTGGAGTTGCAGATGATATTTCTGCTGCGAGTAACCCTCCTTTCAAACATGATCAGCATACTTTGAAATGGACAACGTGCAAAGAATTAGGCTTAATATTTGTGGTATGCAAAAGTAGTCCTGTGGCGCAACGAATCTTATGGAATTTTTGAGGCATCTCGTGCTAACTTGTCTTGCAGGTTGTGTACAGGTCATTGCTACATCTGTCATGGATTGACAAATTGGTGGATAATGTCAAAACGATTTTCGTGGACTTATATGGTGATCAATTGAGAAAACCACACACAACTGTTGTCGAATGTCCTTTCGATGAATATTTCGACCAACAAGTGCGGGAGCTGGAGAAGAGTGCTTTGAATCAGGATGCTAGAGTTGCAGAGGCTTCTGCATTCGAAGAGTCGATTCCTTTGATTTCTACGACCTCGGACAATGAGCCTCCGCCAATGCCTGGATTACCCTCGAGAGGTATGCGCCAGTGTTTCTCTCAAGCGCAAACTTACTAATATTCCATAGGACAATCAAAGAATAATGTCAAAGATATCCCTTCCCCCGACTCGACTCCTCTCGGAACACCTAATTCGCGACCGAGTACACCTGCGAGCCACATATTGAGCGCGAAAGCAGGACCGGGTGGAAAGGTTTCTCGAAGAGCTAGAAAGGCAGCCCAGACCCCTACGTATGCTTCATCCGGCGACGAATCTCACAGAAAGGGTAGAAGTGTAAAAACCGGACCAAAGAAGGGAAGGAAGTGGGATGCAGACGGAATGGCAGATGAGGATAGCGATACCCCCCTCGACTATTCTGCTCCCGCAAACGGGGCTACTTCTGGGGAGGACGAGGGTCGTCCGGGGGCCGTGGAGGGAGTCGAACAAACCTCATGGGGTTCAAAAACTGGAAAGGGCCAGTTCGTGTTGAAGGATCTTGAAGACGAAGTCCATTCGATTTTAGATTCCGCGAATGCGAAGAAGGCAGAATCTAGCGCCCCAGCAGCTGGCCTAGTAGGATCTAGTTTCAGTGCTATTGGAGGATTATTTAGAAATGTTGTTGGAGGAAAGACTTTGACTAAGGAAGACTTGGATAAAGCCATGAAGGGAATGGAGGATCATTTATTGCGAAAGAACGTCGCAAGAGAAGCCGCGATGAGATTATGCGAGGGTGTAGAACGGGAATTAATAGGAGTGAAGACTGGAAATTTTGAGAGTATGTATTGCACACATGATTTTCGCTCGAGCGTCACTAACCATTTGCAGGTGTTCAAACAAGAATAGCAACAGCGATGGAGGCATCACTAAGAAAAATTCTGACTCCTACCTCATCCCTTGATCTCCTTCGAGAAATCGATTCTACTGTCTCACCTCCAGCTTTGTCGTTGAAGAAAAAGAGGCCATATGTCATGTCCATCGTCGGAGTCAATGGTGTTGGTAAATCCACAAATCTTTCCAAGATCTGTTATTTCCTTTTACAAAACAAGTACAAAGTCCTCGTCGTAGCTTGCGACACCTTCAGATCCGGAGCTGTCGAACAATTAGCCGTCCACGTACGAAATCTAAAAGAACTCACCACCAGAGAAGGTGGCCAAGTAGAACTATATCAAAAAGGCTACGGAAAAGACGCCGCAAACGTAGCCAAAGACTCCGTCTCCTTCGCTGCTCAAGAAGGCTACGATGTAGTTCTAATCGACACAGCCGGACGACGTCACAACGATCAACGACTCATGTCCTCGCTTGAAAAATTCGCTAAATTCGCTCAACCGGATAAGATCCTCATGGTAGGCGAAGCACTCGTTGGCACAGATTCAGTCGCGCAAGCAAGAAACTTTAATGCAGCATTTGGCCAGGGCAGATCCCTAGATGGGTTCATTATTAGTAAATGCGATACCGTGGGGGATATGGTGGGCACCCTAGTTAGCATGGTGCATGCAACGAATGTACCGGTGCTGTTTGTGGGCGTAGGTCAGCATTATAGTGATTTGAGGAATTTGAGCGTTAAATGGGCGGTGGAGAAATTGATGGCCGGAAATTAGAAGAGAGGATGTGCATCCTTGTTTCAAGTCGTCATTCTAGTACTTTTAATACTACATATACCTAGGTATCTTCAGCTCGTGCAAATACACAAATCAAGAATTCCCGTCCCATCACGTACAAATCAGATATCCGAATCAAATGAAAATGAAAATTTTAAGGCTCAATCAATGACCCTCTCATCCGATCCTCCTTGAGGTCACATTGGATAGATGTATCAGTTCTTATCAGATCATCGTTTGAGACTAGACAGTATGCATAAGAAGAAGATCTCCAGATCTAACTCCCATCAGCATAACTTAAGTATTAATAAATAATAAATCTCATCTATTCTCTTTCTTCCATATCCCATTCCCTTCCGTTCAAAGTTGACAACCCCCAAACAGCAATTGCAATACTAATATAATCACGTCGGTGCATAAAGAGCTTAGATAAGTATGTATAGGTATCAATACGTAAAACACATAAAATACACACAAAATCCAAAATACAATCCAAAATACAAAACAAATCCAAAATATCAACCAAAAATCTGTCTATATCTAGACAATAAGAAATTGATGAATAAGAATAGGGGGAAAGAGATTGCAATGAAATATGTGTACTGAGTATACCTACCTAATGAGTATTGAAGCTGAACTTGGGACTTGGGGTTTGAAATTTTTGATAAGGGGGTTAGCGAGGGGTAACTGATTACTTGAGTATAGACACCTGTAGCATTTTGGGTCATAGTGATGGTGATCCAACCTCAAAATTGAAAGCATGTGTAAGTCTCTAGATAGCAGATAGATGAGGAGATGGGATGAAATATTAAGTTGCCAACTTAGTCCCGAATGTTCAAAAGAAAAGGAAAGATTTTTTTCTAGAATTCATCGATATACTTCTCATAAAATTCCATCACTCTCAAAATCAATACCATGCACGTTTGTTCTTATATAATACCATTATTATTTTTAAACCCATAAATCATAAACCCATATCATCTAGCAAACCGCTCTATGTACTCCATCACTCATTGGTCTGTTTCCGCCCTTTCCTTGTCCCTTTCCATGCTTATGTCCTACACTTCCATGGTTCTTTTCCGCGCTTCCATGACCCTTGCTCAAATGTTGACTCAAAATACTCAAATCTTGCTTGTCATTCTCGATCAAATTCTGCGTCGTGGCACAAATATCCGAAATCAATCGATCCAATAGATCAAAACTCATACTCTCTCTAACCACCACTCTTAGAATCTCAGTCTTTTCCTCGTTAGGAGGAAGTGGGTAGTTAGGAATAATATATTGTTTAGCACGAAGAAGATTGGAGATAGTCTCTTGCTCGATGTGGGGAAACTCTTTCTTGAATTCGTCTGAGAAACGGAAGGCGACGACGGGGAGACCGGCGTTGTAGTCAGCAGAGGTTTCGTCTTCTTTGCTGAAGACGGGGGCGCTCAGGCCTTGGAACGTGTGTTCACCTTTCTTGCGGTGAATGTCGGAGACGCATGTGTACCATCCGGTGGCTTCGAGAGATTTGGAAAGGAGACGAGCGTTGCTCATGCAGCTTTCCATGATTTGACGGTAACCATTGAAGCCAAGATGGATGAGGTTATAGTACTGAGCGATAACTTGAGCACCTGGTCGAGAGAAGTTAAGAGTGTAAGACTCTTCTGTTCCACCTAGATAATGGAGTTCGAAGACAAGATGTTTGGGAAGGTAAGACTCGTCGCGCCAGATGATCCAGCCTACACCTGCGTACACGAGTCCGAATTTGTGACCGGATGTGTTAATGGATTTGACTCGTGGGAGCTCGAAGTTCCACTTTGGACCACCAGCTTTAGCATGGGTGAATGGAGCTACAAAGCCTCCGGACGCAGCATCGACATGAATTGGGATATCAACTCCAGTCTTGGCTTCATAATCATCTAAAATCTTGGAGATTTCTTCAACTGGTTCATAATGGCCAGTGTATGTACTTCCTAAAATAACGAAGATACCAATAGTATTCTCATCGATGTTCTCCTTGACCAATTCCGGATCAAGTCTGAAGTTTGACTTTTCAGAAACAGGAAGAATTCTAGCCTCGACCTCAAAATATCTGGCGAATTTCTCAAGAGCTACTTGAGCATTCGATCCCATGATGATATTTGGCTTGGATTTATCTTTTCCTTCAGCCTCACGCTTTTCTTGCCAACGTCTCTTCATAGCCAAACCACCAAGATGGATAGCTTCTGAAGAACCGGTTGTTGCGGACCCAATAGCTTTCTCTCCCTTTTGTGCTCCCCAAAGATTAGCGATAATGGAAACACAACGGGTATGCATTTGCATCATTGCTGGATATTCGTCTGCATCGGACATATTCTTTGAAATATTCTCGAACATTAATTGTTCAGCATGAGTTTCCATGTATGTACCCACGAAACTGATGGCGAGGTTAGCAATTTTCGACCGGCTTCACGTTCCTCTAATGATCTGAGCAATTGGAAATACCTTGCTAGGTTTAAATTAGGTCTGCCATCAAGATCTAATTCATCTTTCAACATTTGATGAACAGCATCTGCTGGTGCTCCATCTTGAGGTATTTCGAACTTGGAGATTTCTTGTTTGGAAGCATATCGAGTCGAGTATGGGGTAATATGGGAAGTTCCTCCTTTGGTGTGTACATGCTTTTGACCGGCTTCTTTCATATGCATATTCTGTAGATTCTGAATAATCTGATCTGGGTCGACCTGAATTGGAGATACGGTCAGTATGAGAAGCTTAGCATTGGAAGCTTGGGAGAATATCAACTTACATGGCGTGCGAGAGACATGGTGATGATGTTAGATTAAAAGTTGCAATGGTGGTATAGTATTTGAAATTTCTAGAAAGTATGGGGAAGATAGTACGTTAATAGTATTGAGAATATCGAGAAGGAAGAAAAGGTTGGTTTGAGATGTTCAATTTCCTAGCTGCTAACACAGCAGCTTTATTGAAAAGCATCGAACAAATTCACTCACTTACCAGAAGCACCTTACTGAAGATGACGACATCTAATGGAGTGGACTCAATTGTAACTTGTAAGCACGGGCAAGCACCAGCCACTAACCACCTAAAAACCACATAAAGAGAGTTTCTTTTACCTGATAAATACTTGTTAATCCAATTGAAGTGGCTTTCTAAACATGCTATTCATAGAAGCATGGATTGATTCATGGTGAAGTTTGACTGCTTGAGATCGAAAAGCTCCGCCAAGCGTCATAGTGGCTCCACGGTATATATGGTGAAAAAGCTTGTTTCGTAACCCTGCTATGAGGCCTCAAGTTGTGGAGCTCCCTGAGTGTGAAAAGTCTTGAAGCTTGAAATAATAATGATGGAAGTGGTATTGATTGAGAAATTCCATTTATTGTGCTTAGACCGGGCCAAACGAGGCTCAAAAACACGATGAGATGGTTGGAGCTATTGTAGGAGGTGTTCCAGGTGTGTTAGATGCCAGGACCAGGAACGAATTGATCGATTTTGTGTTTCCTATGCTGTTCCCCACAATTGCATCCTCTTATCGTTATCGTTCGATGATGATGAGGTGAAGTGAGTGTCCGTGAGGTGGTAACCAACTTCGAGCCAGATTCTATCAGGCTTTTTGAACCACAAGCGTGTCTACCCTGTTAAGCCTACAATAGCAAGAACGACTATGGGTGTGAATAGCCAGAACCTTGTACAATTATTAGAATAAATCAATCTCTTCCACCTCTGCAACTTGGATACTGAATACTACGTACCCACAACACTAGGTGGGTATCTAGCACTCACCTCACAGCAGCTAGAGCTATTCACATTAAATAGGCGAGTAGTTTCCGTGCCTCCCGTCCGATGTCTCCTGTTTCTCACCAGACACATACGAGAGACCACCACCACTCAACCTTTGCACAAATTTCATTCATTAAAATCTTACATAAAATGCCACATACAATTGCTCATCTATATCGTCAATGATTCGTCAATGATTCGTCATACAATATCTTCATCGGACTGAGCGGACTTTCATTTACACCTTGTCCGTCGGTCTTTACAACCTCCGATCGAGGGGTAAATGCCAAATGAACCAAAATGATTGGCTAGTAAGCTGCATAAAGCAACAAAGCATCATAACGCCTCCTCCTTCTCTTTGGATCGATGATGTTATGGATTTCGTCTTCTCACAAAGAAACACGCAAGCATTGACTGCCTTCTATCAATTGACTTCACTGCGTCTATCGGTTTTTAATGTTTGACTTCTGTTGGTGTTCTTGATATGTCCACATCACATTGATTAAAGCTTCATTGCCAAATTGACTTTGGTTGGTTGCCCTTCGCCTCAATCTTCTCAGCAAACGAATCGAACCCGAGCCGAGTTGTCTGTTTCAAATCATTCACGCGGCGTTAGAAGGCGTCATTGAATCACTAGTACCTTGGCCCTGATCACAGCAGTCCATTATATTTATATCTACTACCTTTATCCTCGCCTCATCTTTTTTTCTGTTTATCAATCATATCAATATGAGGTTCTCAACTACTCTTTTGCCCTTTGCGGTAGTTTCTACTGCCTTCGTTATTCCTGACGAACAGATAACCAATCAGATCATTGTCGAATCTCAGAAGCCTTCAAAGACATGGCTTGATAGAATTCCAGAAATCAAAGATAACTTTATCTCTCATGCCGAAAAATCCTTGAAAGATGCAGTTGCATTCAGCGAGAATGCCTTTGACAACGCTATCGATACCCTTTCTGAGGCTGGTCAAAAGGCCCAGAATGTCATCGAGTGTCACCACTCAATGTCAAAGTTTGATATATCCGGCTGGTTAGACTCTGCCATTTCTACCGTCGATGATATCGATATCTTCGATCACCCTCACGAGAAGCCTCCACATCATGGAAAACCTCCACACCACCCAAAGAACCCACATCACGGTCATGGAAAGCCTAACAGGACTGTCTATGAATTAATTGCTAGCAGCAAGTACACTACCAAACTTGCTGAGCTTATCAACGAATATCCAGATCTTGTTGATGCTTTGAATGGCACGGCGGCAAACTACACCGTATTCGCACCAACCGACAAGGCTTTTGAGAAGATTCCAGAACATCACAAGAAACCTTCAAAGGAATTGATCAAGGCTGTCCTTGAATATCACGTATCTCCGGATTTCTACCCTGCTGGTCGTGTCCTCGTTTCGCATACTATTCCAACCGCATTGAAGGAAGGCCGTCTCGGTGACGAACCTCAACGCCTTCGTGTCGGTTTGGGTTTGAAGGGATTAGCCGTCAACTTCTACAGCAGAGTCATTGCTGTCAATATTGTATGTTCCATCGTCTCTTCCCATATCAGCATAATACTAACCTGAATTTCAATAGTTCGGTACAAACGGAGTAATTCACGGCGTCGATTCACTTCTCCTACCGCCTCCCCCAGCCCTTAAGATCATCGAGCTCCTTCCTGGCGAGTTTTCAACTCTCCAACTTGGTCTCGAAAAAACCGGTCTTTTCGATGCCATTGCTGCATCTCATCATACAGGAGGAACATTATTCGCACCCAGCAACTGGGCATTCCAAAAGCTTGGTCCTAGAATCAATGCTTTCCTCTTCAGCAATTATGGTCAAAAATACCTAAAAGCTCTTCTCAAATATCACGTTGTTGCAAATCAAACTCTCTACTCTGATGCTTTCTACAAAGCCAAATCTGATGATCAGAGCATCAATGAGGTTGATGGAATCGATACTGCGAACATCCCCAAGGGACATTTCCACGTTGATTTACCTACCTTGTTGAAAGATAAGAGTCTAAGTATTGATGTTGGCAGATTTGGTGGTTTCATTACTATCAGAATCAATGGATTTAGTAGCGTCAGTGTTCAAGATGGTATTGCAAAGGATGGTGTTATTCATGTTTTGAGCTCCGTTTTGATTCCACCCAAGACTCCGGGTGGAGAGATGTGGGCTGGCGAGGAATTGGAGGTGGAGGATTTGATGGAGAGATTGATTCCTTATATGAATGAGGAATTGTAAGTAGGGGTAGGGACGAAAATGTAACAAGCGATCAGGATATGGAATACGGGACATGTATAATACTTTTCGATATCGAAAACAAATAAGAAATAACAGACTTCTCAATCAATATCTTTCCTTTAGTTGTGCAATGCAAGTTCCACTTCTCGTTACATATTCTGAAATTTGGCACCAAAATCTTACATAGTGACGTCGGTGCTCGCCGTATGTGTCATAATTCAATCACATATAGAGTACTTAATCATTTGTACTTGCCAAGTTGTCAATTATTTTCCTATCCTAATAATTCTTCAACCTCCTTCTCATCTTTGTCTCCTATTCCTTCTACCCTCAAAATTCTTGATCAGAATCTCAATCCATTTTAATCATTTCATTCCACTACCCCTCATCCACATCCACCATCCTCCATTCAATAGCTAGCCACTCCAACCATTCCCATCTCGAGTAAATCTACACACACAATGGACTCAAACACTACCCAAATCGAATCCCTACCCCCGAATCCTCCTAAAAAACATCAAAATCTTAAACTTGTCCCCCTGACTATAACCGAACATTTGGATGATTTTTGGGAGATTTGGAGAGAGGAGAGGGGAGTTGTTTGGTCGTATGTTTTGTTTTCTTTTTTCCTTTTTCTTTTTTCTTCCCGCATAAAAAGAATGAGAGAAGAAAAGGGAGGAGAGGAATGAATAGTAAAAAGGGTTCTAACGAAGCGAGAAAAAAAAAATAAGAAGACAAGCCCCCATGAAAACAAAAGAAGAAGCACTAGAGTTTTTGAAATATATTTTACCGAGGACGGAGGGGAATCCGCACGGGGAGGCGGTGGGAATTGATAAATTTGCGATTTTGCTTGAGGGGGAGGGGGAGGGTGGTGAGTTGAGTTGAGTTTTTTGAATGTTTTGTGTTTGTTTTGTGTTTGCACGGGGTGAGGGATGAGGAGTTGGGGTTTCTTGAGGGGAAGAGAGGGGGGGAGGAGGGAAGTATATGGGATGGTATGGGATGGTACTGGAGATGAGAGTGCGATAATGTGAGAGAAGGGGGTTGGTTCTACGCGAGAGAGATGAGAAAACAACAGGACCAAAATTTAATGTCCTCAAGAGCATGATAGAGAACGAGATGAATCTGATGAAGGTAGGTAGTCAAGAA
>PQXN01000144.1:0-95234 GCA_004786275.1 Botryotinia convoluta | reverse complement strand
TATGAGAATGAACGGATGGACTGATTGATTGATACAAGGGAGAACATGAATTTACGAGAATGTATGTATGTATGTATGCTTTATGTTGATGAGGATGTTGATGGTTGAAGTTGAATTGAAAGTTGAATTTGATATTTGATATTCGATATTTGAATCTGGTTGTTGATGAGAGCTTGTGGTTGTGTGATGTGAATGATTGTGTGTGTGAATGTATATTTATATTTATATTTAATATTTTGTGAATGAATGAATGAATGGATGGATGGAGGGACGAATGATTGATTGATTGACTAGTTAGTTACTGAGTACCTAGGTAGGTAGATAATAAAAATGGGTTGGTTGGTTGGGGAATCTATTTATTTACTTAGGTAGGTAGGTAGGTACCTATCTAGTGTTAGTTGATATAGGTACGGTTGTGTTATATTGTATTATGTATAGATGCCTACTTAGGTATTATGAGACTAATTGGTTGGTTGATTGATTGATAGATAGATTCTGAGCATTCTATAAAAAAGGGTAGTTGAGTAGGTAGGCAGGGAGGGATATTGAGGTGCTGATGCTTGTGCTAATACTAATTCTTGCGCTTGGGGTTGAGGTTGAGGTCGGGGTTTGAGGAGTGAGTTGAATTCGTTGGATGGTGGATGGTGTATGATACCGAATGCCTAATACATAATATCCCACTGTAAACAGTGTGGTCTAATCATGATTTACTCCTATTGATGTGATATGAGATGAGATGTGGAAGTCTTAATATATGTACTCGAGTAGATGGAGATTAGATATCTAGATACCTAGATACTAATACTATCTATATTTTGAACTTGGTGGTTTGGCCTTAAATCTTGATGGAGTAGATGTAATCTGTGCAGGAAGGAGTCTTGGGGCTTGAGTTTAAGTTTGAGGGGGAGTATTGGTTTCTGGGGAGGATTGCTCGGTTTGGTCTGAGAGGTTGGTTTTATGTTAGTGGGGAAAGGGGAGGGGGGGAGAGAAAGGGAATGGGGGAGGATGATGGAGAGAGGGGAAGGTGGATGGATAAATAGGTAGGTTGGTAAGTTGCTCGATAGGTATTGTGTATATAGAAAATCTAAAAATCTACTTAATTATACACGGATATGAAGATATTGAGACTAGACACCTAGTCAGTTAGTTAGTGATGATTGTTATAATTTTATTCTTGGTATCACCATGGGTTGGTGAAGATACTATAGTACTATGATTCACACTATTGGAATCTTGCTCAAGAAACTGAGAGCTCAGACTATGAAGCCTATTTGTTGTAGCGTCGAGGTGTTAGTACGGTTACATAGTCCCTATCCTGATAGTTATAGATGTTTTGCTGGCTATGGTGCTGATGTATGATGTATGATGTATGATATATGATGTATGAGATTTGGGATTCTTGGATGGTGGAGGGGGAGGGGTGTTGAGAGAGATTCTTGATAGGATGTCTAAAAGATAGATGGAATTGCAGCAGAAGAGAGAGGCGAAAAGGGAGAAAAAAAAGGGGGAAATAGAAGGAAGTGTTCGAGCACTTTTCTCTTTAGTTTTAGTTTGCGGGCACAATTGGAAATGAGTCTGAGTTTGAGAAGTGGAGTGGAGTGGAGTGAATTAGAGTAGAAGTTTGGAGTTTATAGGGGGGTGAAGGAATGAGGGGATGAGGGGATGATATGTACACTTGTTAGTTTTCTACATATTATGTAGTATCATGCTTCAGATTGTATACGCGAGAGTTTATGGTAATATGAAAATGGGATAGAGGGAAGATGTATGTGATATCGATACAAGTGTAAGTTTGCCAGTACGGAATATGTCTTTCATTTCTTTAATTTTTTATTTTCTGAGAGGGAGATAAAGAGAGAGGAAAGATGCAGAGTGTTATTGTCTCTGTATATATATAATTGTCTAGAGCCTTACGCCTTGAAGTTCAGAGAAAGATATACACATCTCCTATCTCGGTTACATTCATATCTATAATCCAATCTCAAAAGTAGTATCGAGATATGCATGCTCAAGTACTGAATCAATCTTAAGGCTAGGCTAGTACTTGGAGAAAAAGTAAATTTAAATATGTAGATGAAATATCTATACTCCCTGAATATCAGACGTTATATTGCTTTATGCAGCTAGATGAATGAATGAGGGGGGGTTGACGGCATGTACTTCATAATTTCAGATGGATGTAGAGAGGAAAGAGGAGTGAAAGAGCTGGGTCTTGATTTGTTCTGTAGAGTTTTATTTTCGATAGAGAGATAGAGATTGTGTATAAAAGGGAAGGATTTGGAATGTAGATAAAGAAATATGTGGGAGATGGAGGTGGAGATGTGGTTATGGTTCGGAATGTGATTCTTGATATGTAAATGAGAAGACGAGAAGATATTTCACCATTATAAAACCGAGTTCCTTTATACTTCTCGCCTGACTATGTTGAACCTGTAAGCCTTCATGATATCTTGGTACTAGGTACATAGAGTACAAAGGAGGGGTATATGTTATTTGAATATCATTCTTCAAACGAATCTTGAACACTATATATTGAACATTCGACTCTATTTTACGTAGAATGTAGTAATCACTTCAAGGCCATCAAATGCGAGCTCTCGATTCTTAGTCCTATCTCATATAATCGATATCTATTCTTCAACTCCATCTTAATACAATGAATATCAAAATATCAAAATGAGATCTCTAGTCTACATATCTGAACCAATATCCAATTTATCGCTACCTCGAAAGTCATTCGCAACATTTAGGAGCAAAGCATCAAAATCTCTAAACAAGTGAAATTGAAAGTTGAGATCATGAATGAGTGTCCAGCTAGTCAACCAGTACATTGAATTTGATATCATCCAAAGCTGCTAATGCATGTGGATTTGAGCATTAGGAAGTTGAGAGTCGATATGCGTGGATAGCGGTACCTAGTATCGGTATATTTAAAAGCCTCCCCTTCCCTTCTTGACAAAGAAGAGGAAAGAGTCGTCCAACTTGTAGAGAAGAAAAGCTGAAGAAAGTAGAAAGAGAAATCGATAGTATTTAGTAGATTTAAGCTGATCGGAGGAGGAGAAGGAAGGAGGAAAAAAGAGAATTAAAACTTCATGTACCGGTATTGATATCTTGGTGCTTTTCTTCATACATAAATCATTTAATCAATCCTTCTCATCTTGATTAGAGGAGGGGATAAACAGTCTGTTTTCCGAAGGAAGGAGGAAAGATGGAAGAGGAAGGAAATCGATAGGATTCTGTAATTTCTCCTAGGCCTTGAGAGAAAAGTAGAAAGGGAATTTAAATACACCGAGTCATACGGAGTTGGATATATAGTAACGAATGCCATAGTAATAGGAGGGTATGGTATGAATTGGGATCAGATCGATGGATACTAGATAGATATATCGATAGGCATACAGAGGGTACAGTTCCTTTATGCGATCTATTCATGGACTTGATTCACATCGCGATATAACACAAACTTGGCTCGAGAAGGTCGGAGACTTTCAAATTCTCCTTTTTGATCATAAGCTCGAGACGAGAGAGAAATAAGGGGAGCGCACTTGATTCCTATGTGCAGATAGCTCGCTGTGTATGAAATCAAATTTGAACACGGGGAATTGAGAGATGCAATCGAAGAAAGGGGTATATACACCATACGAGTATGTTTTCAATGAGCTTTTGAATACACACACACACACACACATATGCAAACCATTAGGGGGCAATGCATAGTAAGGAATCCAAATGAAACGTCACATAGATCCACAAAAGCACCATTAATACCTATCTCTACCTCAATAGCATCGTACTATTCGGCTCGGATAACTATAGCTATAACTATAACTATAACTACCCACCTAGCTAGCTAACTAAAAATTTCTCGAAATAGTATAGTAAATAACTATACGTTTTATTCTAGAATCTAAATGTATCAGATATTTCGAAGGTAAGTTTGGGCTCGCGTGAGGAGATGAGCTGTCTCAGAAAGAAGCAAGAGGGATGGGATTTTGGGTAGGAAAATTGAGGGATGAAGGAGGAGGGAAGAACTAGGAGTTTGATATTCGTTTGTTCGTGTTTATATCGCGTGGAAAGTGATACAACCAAAGGTTATTGGCTTCTTCTTCTTCTTCTTCTTCTCCTTTTCCTTCATAGAATAGTTCAATAAGCCGATCCAATATCAGAGATGTATGCATACATACCGGACAATTAATGAAGCACCTCATAGATTATCATCTTTCTATCCATCCATTCATCCATCTATCCCTCCATATAAATCATTAAAAAGTAACAAACAAAGAAAGAAGAATACTCAACTCAAATGAATAAATACCAATACCAAGAAACACACATACCTTTCCCCCAACCAAACCAAACCAAATCTCTCTCATCTCATCTCCCAAAAACATAACCCAAACACAATACAGATATACCAGCTCAACAAAAAAACCCCCCCAGCAAACCAACACCCGAAAAAAGGTTCAAGTCGATTATGATGTAAACATCACATATATGAATTCCTTGCACTACTTTACCAAATTCCCAGATCTCCTTTCTATTTAAATACATACTCCAAGGGATAAAGAACTCTGGATAATTATATAGTTTTACATACGACTTCTACCTACTATCATATGAAACCCCCGTTCAAGAGTCGAGGACATCTACACACAGCATAACACAACCTTGCAATTCATCATGCAATTCTCCTCGATGTTTCCGGAGTATGGAAGGAAGGAAGGAAGGGAGTTCCCATTTCCAGACCATCAATGAGGGTGGTGGGATATATAGTAGATACTAGATAGGTATGCACAATTTGATGTTGATTCGCGTGTCATGATGTGTATCTATTTTACAATTTGACATTATACATATGCTTGGAAGCGAGATGAGAGATGAGATGGGAAGGTTAAGGAGAATGGGTTATGGGATTGGCATTATATGGATGGTTAGGGATCAGTTGGCACATTGTACTTTCATGTAGAAGCTTTTGATGAACCGTGGTAATAGTGAAGAGGGGTGTTGACCTTGGGAGATTCTCCTGAGTGGACATACTCTACTCTCCGATGTACGCATGAGGAGGTGCCATGAACTCCGCAGCCCCTTTTCTTTCTGGGAGGAACAAGCTTGCTTGGGGGGTAGTAGTGTATCGCATGGAAAATATGCAATACATTGCACTACATTCTTTCTTTTTGTCTTTCTTTGGGAGACAAAAATATAATAGTATTTCTTGACATCCATTCACCCAACTTGTCTACCTCATTTCGAGAATGGTATCAATACGAATCTTGAAATTTGCGGCCGCAGAGATAAGTGCCCAATGCAGGAAATCCGGACAACGGAGAATGCAGCAATGACCTCGTCTAACGGTGCGCGGAGCGAAAGAGGTTGTCAGGCTGCCGTGCAGTATCGTGCGAACGAGCTCAGAATGGAACTGACCGAGGTGATCATGGTGTGGTGTGATGGATATAATAAGATGTGAATTGCCCAAGCACCCATCCCGAGAAGAGCTCGCAACGAGAAGGGGAAAGGGGCACAAGCAACAGACATCACCTCCCATCCCATCACACCACAAATCTTCAAACCTTCTCACATACCCATCCCCCGCTCACCTGATCCGCGCGACTTAAAATCCCTCGTCATATCTAACCCAACCCTACCTACGTTCAAGACACAACAAATGAAGGTATCGTCACCGTCTGCCAAAACCTGCTCGTTCTTAATGTCTCGTCACAAGAAAGGGCAACTTTACCCTCACTGCACCGATCGCTCGTCGGGGATACCGCGTGCGATCTTCGCAGAATATCATGAATTTCATCTGCCCCACAGAACATTTGCAGGCTCCAGCTTGGAAATTGCTCATCTCCTTCCATAAACCTTCTAGAAGTTTTCCATCCCTCATTTGGCAGCGAAGATCTCAATTGAGAAGCTTCACATCCATCCCCACCATCAACGTAAAGAAAGTTTGACTAACTTCGCTTCAGCATGGCGAACATATCCAACAGCATCATGTAATCATATGTAATGTGATTTAATTTCCCAAGTACGAAAATCTTACTGGAGTCTTGTGCACTGGCCAAGAAAAATTATTCATTTTTGCAAAGTGAAGCAATTATCCAGATGCTCCATCACAGATGTCATCACAAGATGTACATCCACATAGCCTCATTGCCCACAATATGAGTATTTGGAATCTCCCCTGTTGATGTGACCTGTAGTCGGCAAGGTGACAACATGCCAATCTCCAGTTGCTCGGAAACCCAGTCACATATACCCTGGGAACACATCGTCGTTCCCCCTTATGTATTCCCACTTCTTTGAGATCTCGACACTCACGACTCCAACACAAATAAATTGATATGCTAGCTTTCCACATGGGCATGGAGAATGAATACCCACAATGCATATGGAGTACTGAATATGCATGTACACATCAACCTATGCATGTACACATCAATTCAGTACCACGAAATTGGTATGAAAAGTAAATGACAACATTCAAAACCTCACTATCTGTCTCGTAGTCACGAGGTTGTATCACTGTTAGTCGAATACCAAAGACACACACACACTTCGGCGCAATGCTCGGTGCAACAGCCATTAAGCTCAAAGACATCTCCTCTGTAATCCACCCGCCTTCCCAGAAGAGACCGATCGACACCTGCTTCTCCCGATACGGTAATCATCAACAGGAACAGGAGATGAGACATTACTCTTTCCTTTTTCCCCATCCCTGCTACGAGCCCAAAGGAAACCTCCAACAAGATTTCCGGAAATATGGGGAAAGCTAACTAAACCGCACGGCTGAAGCCACGAGTCGCTCAGCCGTCAAAACGACTAAGGACAAAACGATTCGTGGCTAACCTCTCTCTTCGCACGTCCCCTTTCCTGCGCACCCTCAACAACAAAGGGGAAAATAAAATCATTCCCAAGCCCGCACTCCACTTGAGTGGTTGCGAGTTGTGAAAGCCGGTTTAGAGAGAAAAATCATGAAACATAAAATCTTAAGTTTGGTCTTGGGTGCAAGGATGCATTCACAATTTGGGACGGGACTAGGTGGGAAATGGGAAGAAGCTGAGACCCCCAAGTTCATATAAGCAGGGCGCCCACTCTTCGGCATTTGAGTTTTGGGATTGAAAATGGGGGCGCTATGGTAATGCCATCGAAGTAGCTAAGCAAATGAGTGAATGGCAGGAAAGGAGAATTTCAGAGACAATAAACAATGGGGCGACGATAACAGGCATATGGCAAGGGAAACTAGGCTAGGTCGATTCAAAAGCAGGGCAAAAGTCCAGGGTATTGTTGATCTTCATAAGTTCATAGAACTACTCGGCGTTGGCGTTGGCGTTGATATGTACTATGAACATGGGGCAGGCACAAGAAGGAAATTGTGGTGATGGCTCATGGGATTTCGGAGATAATGTGTCGCTGTAATGATTACCACCAGGATAACGCAAATCCTTTAGATTGACAATTGCACCTTGGTGCAGAAAAATGTATGTGATGTGTGGATGCATGATCTGGTGATCCTCAACATGCGCTCTCCAAAGAGAGAGATTAGAATGCTAGCTTTGCGAAGTTTTTCATGATGGCGCTGCCTCCTGCATGATATCGAAATATCCTAGGAGAAGAGGTTGGGTGAACTTGGGTGAGATAGTTAGTATAGTATCATCTTGAATCAAAAACCAATGTACGATATCGACTCAACCAACTACCGCGCCGTGCCGTGTATAGATAGATAGAACTCTCGATCAAATCTGCACTGCAATCGTATCTGTAGGTACTAGGTAGGCCACCAGGAGAAACATCCCCGGTATATCAGCCAAGACTAATTTGAACGAGGCGTAATTTGCGTATTACCCAATTGGGATTGAGGCGCCTGTCTTATATCCATTTGTTATCGGAATCGAGAGAGCATTGGATATCTATCACAGATTGGGAAATTAGCAGGATGTGAGTATGCTAGCTAACTTCTAAGAGGTTTGATTAATCGATCCAGAGTAGTGGTTCGGCCTTTATTCATGTCGACGATTTGATTGTACCATCCACCCCACTCCCATTAGATTACCAGTATTGAATAAGCCACACCTATAAATTTTATTATGATACCAGTTATCAATAATGCTTACCCAACACCAGCCCATCTCTCTCCCCTCCCCATTCTCAATGTAACCCCCATCAAATTCGCCATCGTGACTCGCTCGCCCCCATTCATCTCGTCCGCCAACTTCCCGCCCTCCAAACGCCTCATTTTCGGCTTCCACATATCCGTCTCCGGAATCATTCCTGCATGGGTCAAGGCTCTTTCAATGCTGATAGTGGCCGTTTCTAATCAACAACAAAGATTACAGTCATTGCGGCTAATTCAACAACCGCTAGTAGTATTAATCAATGGGCGAGTCATGGGCTCGAGGTGAAAGAAGCTAGAGAGAAAAAATCCTTCTGGCTTGTCACGCTTGTGAGTATTGGTATTCATCCCCGCATACTATTGCTTACATAATGATTCAAGCATCACTCAACAATCTCGCGATTCGAGAAGCAAAAATGATGAATCTCAAGCTCGACTAGACTCTAATAATGAAACATTTAGCATTCTGTAATTGCAAAATCATCTCAAGCTCCAAAACTAAATCGTGTTCGACTTTCTACGTGGTGCTGTCTTGAATTCGTGGTGTGAAGTAGTCTATATCCAATTCACCGCACCCAAATTCCGCTTCCCGAACAATCTAGCGCATCATTAGTCTTCCACGCTACAAGCCCAAGGCCATATCCCCCAAAACTTCACCACTGACCCAGCAGAAGTAATATTTAGGGTTTCTGCACATACATTCCATAGCGAACACCTAGTATACAGGAAGGAGATTCTCCTCCCTCTGCATCTAACTGGCTGCGGGAATAGCACGAGGTTTGTGGAGAAAAAGCGGTCAAGTTAAGTTTTTTCACCACTCAGGTCCTGTTCTCCCTAGTGGATGCATGGTGCTTTCGATGATAGTGAAGGAATGCATGCATTGCGTGTACTGATGTAGAATGACTGTATCTGTAGAAACAGATCACATCACATCACATCACATTTTACATACCCAGCGACATGAATAATGAATAAGAAGCATAGTCATATGATAAGAATTTCATCTCATATTCACGTCGTCTTGGGTCCCCTCCCCCCGAACCCCAATATCTCGAAGTGCAAATAAAGTAGTAATAGAGGCTTACCCTCTATAGATTGTGGCGTGCTGACTTACTGCGTATTCAATGCGCTAAAACCGGGATTGTTGTCGATCCGGGCGGCAGTCCAGTAGCAGAATCTCTAATACGGTACGCACATACCGTTTGGATCTCGTGAAAGAGGAGAAATTGGGAAAAAGGTGGTGAGAAAAGAAATGGCGGAAGAGCAAATCGGAACGGAAGGATATGATTGAACACAATAGCGTGGAGTAATTGATCAGTTGCGTCGAGTGGAATCGCTCCCCCACAAATGTATACGTGTGAATTTGCGCACGGCAGATGGGATACCGATATCCATCACAAATATTTTTTAACAAGAAAGTAGAATGTAGAATAGAGAATATTGATTGATTTTTGATATCATGTCTGTCCGACTCGTGATCAAGAATATGGAAAATCCACACTTTGTTGAGGAGAAGAGAAACTCGACGCCCCTTCATCTTTCGCCTCGGTGTAATCTTTGGCGCTGAGTTTACCGAGTCATTGATATCGCCGACCAAACGGTTTTATGTATTATTATCTCGTTTGAATATGCCCATATATTATGTACTGAGATGAATCGTTTGCCGTTACAAATTGTTGCGATGATTAGTGAGTTCGAAATTTTTCTGATACAAGGTCACCACTTCGAATGATAATGCGGAAGGCTAAAAATTACCTATGCTTAATATTTCAGATCGCATCGATTCCTGTACATATTTGGGAACCGTGAACCGCGGTTGTCGGCTGGTATGGACACAGGAAGATGAGGGATTTTCTTGATGGGCTGATAGGGAATTCTTGAGATACTTTCATTCATGCCAATTGAGGGACCAAAAAGAAAGAAAACAAATCGAATTGAGATTAATGTCCCAAATAGGGTTTGTGTACGTCGCATTTTGTATACATCTTATCCAATAAGAATTCACATGGAAAAGTTTATACCTACCCTGTCAGATTTCTCCATACCATCTCCTGTCGTGATCTTCGTCCCGCCTTGCCGGATGGGAAGGCTTATTGTAACCTTATGATCCCAAGAAAGTCCTCACAGTGCTTTCGCTTTAGGTTTGAGGATTGATTCAGAAGAACAATAGATAGAATTAGCAGACTTACTTTCCTTGGTAGTCAGCCTCATTATTGACAGGACGGTATGCATTATGAAAATATCGCGGCCCGAATTTCAATTGGCAGAAGTTGAAGGAAAGAGGACGTGAGAGCCCAAAGGAAGCAGATGGTCATTATAGCACAATGATGACATCGTTGTTGCAGATGTTGGTATTGAATCGCGATACCAAGTTTTTGTCAAAATCACATTCTTGTGATTAATCCAATCCCATTTCCCCACACACCAACATCATACTTCCGGTGAAACTTACTTGTATATGCCGAAGGCTCTCAATTATTTTGACGATTATAAACGGCGGTGCTTTGAACTGGTGATGCTATCCTAACATCACTGGTACAGTGGCAAATAAACGCCATTTTCGAGGGTGGTGAGAAAGAGGCTTCCTTCCCGTTTCCCTATCAATCAAATTGGATCAAAGCAAACGCTTGCCCCAACCATAAGATGAAAATTGTCAAGCATAGATACTCATCGACAACTAGTCTTGGTCTCAGTGGCTTGATGGTGGCTTTTTATTTATATCTGAGGTGACTGGGATTGGAGATTGAGAATGTTTACTTCTTCTTGCACTTACTCGTATTCTCACATTTTAGTTTCATGAGCCCAAAATCTTAGAAAGGGAAAATTCGACTACCCCTTCATTGTAACTCGTTTAATTATCGCAATGATAACATAATTGAACGACCTCATTTTCTTTCGTCACTGATAGCTTCTGATTTGATATTCCCCGTTAGCAATCACTCAAGATTCGTGAGGAATGATGGCGTTCCCATTGTTTCGTGCTTAGACAAGCTTATTGGCGCCACATACTGCAGAGACAACCTCTTTCTCCGAACCCCGGTAAGATATGACGATTTCGGGGTCCATCTGATCCTCCTGCGCGCATTGAGCATTAAGCCAAGTTGAAGCTAAAGCAAGCCTCAGCAAGGAGGTGTTAGGCCCAGTACACCGTACTTGTGAAATGACGGTTGAATCCATCCGTTGAAGGAATCACAGATTCATGAAAATTTTAGTACAAGTTGAAAGAGGGTCAGGAATTAAAATGATATCAAGTGGATTGAAATGGGAGTCACTTGAAAAGGAGAACTTTCATTTGCTACTCATTTCATTCGTTCGAGAGTCAAAATGCCGTCATTACGAAAAAAAAAGTGTGTCTCCATATTATCCATTTTTACAGTTTCTAAAAAAGAAACCCATTGAAATTAGATCTCAAAATAATAATGGAGTCCCACGAGATTCTCGAGATGTTTGGAGACAGATGGAGAGATATGATTGATGTCTAAACAAGGTATAAGGAAATTGAGTATGTGATTAAATCTTCCGGTTTTGCAGATTAGAGATGTGTGTATGTATGTAACCTTGAAGAGTGATTTGATGACTACTGGCCAATGACAGAATAATATGAGCATTGTGTACTCCACAATATGACTTTCTTCACACTCCCTTACCTTTTCTCTCACAGCTGGTGTGAACAGACAATCTTTTCCGCCCGTGCCTGCAACTAATAATATCTAGGTAATTTTAAGTACCGTGTTTGGGATTGATTGTACAGTACCGGACCGTTCTTCATTTGCAAGCTACCTTGAATGGAAAGGAAAATCAGAAAAGAAAAAAGAAGATATATCATTCTTTTCCATGCGCAGCTCATCTGTGTTCTAATTCTGAAAATGTATCTAGCTGTATGTAGATGTATGTAACCTAGTATCTGGAATCTCAAGTCTCAAAATTCAAACAGATGTAACACAGAATCTTCCAAACCCCACAATTGGAGAGATAGATGTCTATTAGTTTTTGAGAGTATGTAGTACATACAGTACTTGGGTTGACTTGAGTTGGAATAACTAAGGCACATTTAGATCTAATCAGTGAGTTCGTGTTTGTCATGCAACTTCGTACTGTACCACTGCCAACAAATAGCAGCACCAATGTTATCATTGCAGCATCTATGTAATATGTACAATGATGAAAGTTTTCACCCAAGAATGATCAATCAAATTAAGTGCATCGTGATTATTCTTGAACCTCCATATTGCACCTTCCCAAGAAGCTACGTTTATCCCAGTCACGAAGGGCTCACATGTATCCCAACCGCCATTGATTCATCCGTTTGACGGAAGTGGCTGTCAGCGGTTTGTGCTGTTGCTCCCATTTTATATTGCAATTCATCATCATTGTTTTTCTGTGAAAAAGGGATCAAAGTGGTACGTACATCCGTTAGGGGGGGTGGAGTACGCTACACATGATGCTGGGCGTAAATATCCCTACCGTAACCTAAATTGTAAAAGACAATAGTAGGTGATAATGGTAATAATGGTAATAATGCGAATACTACGTTTATCTTTTTCTTCCTTTTCTTCAAGAATTCTACTGAGCGGAAGTTTAGATGATTAGGAGCAGATTTGAGTCCCATCAATCAAGTCAAGCGCATTCCATAACTGACATGTATCAGGAAGTAAAGTAAACAGATGAAAAGACATGAAAACATAGCAATTGAATGAGATGTATATTGAATGACTAATAGAACTCGAGTCAATGATGGAAGGAAAGCAAAGATCTAAGACTTACATTACAATTGATCTAATTTGAGACTGACTACATACAACTAACTACCTAGCATTTTATTACCCATTTTCATGATTCAGCTTTACCTGGTAGTAAGTGGTAAGTGGTAAGTAGTAAGTAGAAGTAGTCGTAATAGTGGTGGTATGTATGTATGTATGTAATTGGTAGGTATGTCTGCTAGGATAAAATAATCTCAATTCCTCGTTTCTCTTGACCTATTCAAGTAATACTTGTAGCCGCTACTCGAAGAGACTACCCCCCCTACGCAATCCAAAGTAACACAATGTTAATATCTCGATAGATAACTTGATAGCTTCATTATTCTCCTTACTATCTCCTTCTTCAATATACAAAAGAAAGTAGGTATGGTATAGTATTGAGTTTTATCGCATTGACTATGTTATTCTCTTTGGGATTTGATAAACACATAGAGACTATTCGAGAGACAGACCTCTTGAGACTCTTCTCTTGAGACTTCTTCTCTTGAGACCTTGAGACTCTTGAGACTCTCGAGAATACTAGGTAGGTATTAGGGTATTAGATAGGTATTAGGTAGGTACTAGGGACATTGAAATGTTTGACTTTAGCCCAGATGCCCCACATAATACAACATTATTCCCGGGAATAATTCTGCCAGTTTGAGGAAGTGAATCTTGATACATTTCTCGGGATTAAAAGAAAAGAAAGAAAATGAATGAATGAATAATGAACCAAGGGTACTCGCCATACAAGGATTACGTACATGGGTCAAATATGCTCCGTACCATTAATCCTTGCTCATACTTACATCATGAAAAAGTGGAGCATTGAAAAACACTGAGAGAACTACTGTACTAGGTGTAATCTAAATTTTCTAACTTTAACCCAAGTAGTGAGGTGAAGTGAAGTGAAGGTAAAAAGAGAAGGAAGTGAAGGAGGAAAGGAAAAGAAAAGAAAAGAAAAGACAGAAAAAAAAGAAAAAAAGAAAGATTGAGTAAAAAGTTTACTTTGAGTTTTCCTCTACTACTTTGATCCATTCTGAACCTCACTCAACACTTAACACTTACCTACTTGATTGAGTTAACTAAACTTTATTAATAACTTCCTTCCATTTTCAATTCATGATTTTCATCCTCATAAAAAAGGGTTCGTTCTTCTCTATCAAACATAACCCCTCCCCCCTGCCTTCTGAGGTGATCATCAAGAAATCTTTCCTATTCCTTTCAATCATTCTCCAATTATTTATCATTTCCAAGTAATAATCTTGAATTACCTGCCTACCCTCTCACCTGCTTTTGGGCATGTAACTTTGCAAATATATTTCCAAATTTCAGCCCTTTCTCGACAAATCAAGTCTCCGATCATAACCTCTTTCAATCTTCTCCTACCTGCTCTGAGTCTGTGGGAAGTCATAAACCTAAGTGAGTAATAAGCCAGCAGCCCGTCAATAAATAACTCTTTCACATTCAATAATCCATATTCATATCAATATCAATTTCCATATCCATACAAACACACACACAACTACCGCAATATCACTACCTCATTCGAATTGGCATCTTCCCCACGTATACACCATTAGTAGATCAATAGGACTGCCGAAGATCTGACAGTTGCTCTGACTCTCGAAACTTGTCAAGTGGGACTTGTCTGATGAGCTTAATCTAACAAAGAGAGAGAAGAAGAAGAAAAAAAGGAACACAGACACTACTTGACCCGCTCACCGCAACTACCCTACGATATTGTTAGCTTCTCCCTCTCTCCACATCAACTAGCAGAAAAAACACGCACACACACACATACACAGAGAGCAAGATCAAGTACCAAGTACCCAGCGGAACATAAAAAGAACAAGGGCGGATAACTTGCGTCGATCATTTCTGAAGAGATTCAAGTGCAACTTGGGCCCCGCTCTTATTCAACACCCCTCCTACATCCAAGTAACCAGCATCCTCAACCAGACGAATTCTCCAATTATCGAACGCCTTGACTAGTCGTTCTTTGCTCTCCAAAAGAAACTACTCATCTCAACACCACTCAAGGATTACCCCACCCAACCATCATCCTTGATTGCTCCTTCCCTCCATCCTTAAGCTTTCTCTTCACCCAGCCTGAAGCACATAAAGAACGCTGATCCCACCCGTTGGCACCTCACTACACTTTACTGATCGACTCTTCCTTACCTCGAGAACTCTTTCTTTATCAACACTAAAACACGACCATTACACGGGATCTTACATCGGATCTACGCTTTATTGATACTACACTACACTCTACACTTCTATACATACAACAAATATACCATACACCACGCGCGCCATTGTTTACTTGATCAGTATTTTAAACTTTGTATTTTTATACGTCCACCAAAGATGACAATGACAATGGACCGACAATCGCCTTTTGACAGTGGTATACACTACAACCACAACTTGCCATACTCGAATCCAGCACCGGTGACATTCATCCCACCGAACTGGGGTGCTCCAACTTCGGCTCCTCACACCAGTTCCAGCATCTACACACCAACTTTGGGACTCGAGGGTATTGAAAGGCAGCAGAGTGCACGCATAAGTAGCCATGTATCAGCGGGACCGTATAGCGTGCCAGTTACTGCGGCATCAGCAGGTAACCTCTTTTCGGATTTCTCTGGAGTGGAACAGGATTTACTCACCAGTCAACAAGATATGATGAGCCCTACTCGTGCTTTACCACCTGGATATGGGAGCGACGTCGGGTATAACAACGCACCATCGCCTGCTCACACTGCTTACACGTCAGCCCCATCTCCATTTGATGGCGCTGGCTATGCGCCGGCACCAATCCCATCCGCAGTTCGAGCATATTCCGTTCAGCAACAAGATAACTCAAGACGACTCTCACAACCGTCAGTATCCTCCAATTCATTCTTCGATGTCCCTGCCGATGCCCCGCGGTCCCATCGTCAGAACTCCCTTATTGACTTTCATAACAGAGGATTGCCCAACAATGATAATGCCAGCTATCTACGAGACCCAACCATGGATGGCGCAAGAGATATGCTTGCCATGAGCCAAAACACCACACCAAGAAACATTTTTGGTCCAACACGAATTGGAAGAGGATCTGCCGATTCATACGGTTTCCCATCAACACACTCAAACCATTCGTCGATTTCTTCGACATCAAACAGCTACCCGTACTATGGCGGCTCCGTCGATTCTTCAATGTCCGACTATTCGAACGGTTCTGATATGGAATCAGTATCAGCGAGAACTTTACCTCCGCCCGGCAGTATTCTTGGCGGTGGAAACCCACCTTTACCTCCTCAATCCATGATGGGCTCATTCAGCTCGAAAGTATCGACCAGTACACAAAAGAAGCACAAGTGCAAGGTTTGCGACAAGAGATTCACCAGACCAAGTTCTTTACAAACACACATGTACAGTCATACTGGGGAGAAGCGTAAGTTACTCACATTCGACAGCCAGTGCAAGCCATCTGAACTAATTGAAAAATAGCATTTCCTTGCGACGTTGAAGGTTGCGGCAGACATTTCTCAGTTGTATCAAATTTACGAAGACATAAGAAAGTCCACAAGGGCGACGCCAAATCGGAAGCTGGATCCGATGACCATCACTCAGATGAATAAATTCTACGTCTTTTAACTTGTACAATACCTACTATACATGTTACGCTTTGTTCATATTACCAATTTTACGACAATAGACGACCAAAAAGATGATTGGTCAACAAAAGTCTTCGACGCAAATTTTATTTGTCTTAATGCTTCAAGGCATCATTTCAATACCCTTTTTCCTTTGCGGTGGTATTAGCGATTGAAACCTCTACATCTTGATTATCAATCTGCGACTTTTGAAAACGAGAGTCCTCTTTTATACATACGATGCGGACGGGATTGCAGCCACGAAAACTTATATTCACTTCTAATTCGATCACTACATGGTTGTCCTCTTTTTCTTCTTTTTTCGAGGCACCAAACTAGAGTTACATTTGGGATTTTCGGGGCCAATATCTGCGCTGTCTGGGACGGGAGCAAAGATCAACATGTGCTTTTAATGGATGGCGTTGAAAAGGTTTTCATCTTTGGCGGCATGTATCTTGCCAGGGGCATTGCGGTGGGAATTTGATTTGGCATGTTCCAATTTTAAATTTGGGCGTGCCGTGTATTGTTGTACTATTAGTTTGTTTCTCTCTATTTTTCTTCGTTCATTCGTTCAGACATACCCCATTTTGAATTGCGATTATCGGGAAAGGGGAATTAGGAAGGAAGGATGGATGGATGGATTTGGGAGTGGCAATGGAATTGGATTACATGGATGGGGTGAACAGAGCGCTTGAATACCTTGAGTCGGATTGGTATTGACCTGGATGAGGTCAGGTTTATACACATACCGTCGCTACGATTATAGAAATTAATATTACGAATAAAATATCATAAACTTTAATATTTTACATTTGTTGGTGTACTTGAGTGGCAATTTTGCAAAGAATGTGAATGGATAATTGATGTTATGGAATACACAAATGCGATGCGGGGGATTTTACAAATGGATAATGTATGTTGGTACCTGTGGATGAATGGCCGGATGATCATACATACATACATACATACATATATATATACATCAAGCGGGATATCCATCTCAATTGAGTCGAGAGATTTTCTCCATCTCCTTTGGTAAGATTACGATTACGATTGCGATCTAAAATGCATGTATGTATGTATGCATTTCTGATATATATCCATCTGTCTATCTATCCTAGGTGGGTTAGGAGGTTAGGAGGTTACGAGTGTTGTTTTGGGGTTGTATGTATGTATGTAGGACTCTGAGGGGAGGGGAGCGATTGGGTGAGGGGGGTAAGGGGAGAGGGGAGAGGGGAGTTCGTCTGATGTTTATGTTTGATGTTTATGTTTGATGGTTGTGGATGATGGGGGATGATCGTGATGATCTTTTGATGGATGGATGGATGGATGGATGGATGGGAGGAGGGAAGGGGGTACGTAGGTAGGTAGGTAGATTTAGAATGTTTGAGAGTGAGAGGAAGAGTTGAAGCCGAAGAGGCTAGGTGTTATGTTATGTTATGTTAGGAATATTAGGAATGTATGGGTGATGGATGAATAGGGGATAAGTGATGGGGATGCTGATTATGATCATGGAGATTATTGAGATCATTGAGATCACGTTACTGGCTGGATTTGTTTGTTTGGGTTTGTTTGGGGTGTTTGAATTTGGATTTGGATTTGGATTTGGATTTGGATTTGATTTGGAGGGAGAGGGGAGGGATGGAATGGGGGGATGGGAAGGGGTTGATGAGGGAAGGGTTGATGGGAAGGGAAGGGGTTGAAGAGGAATTCGCTAATGATAGGTAGGTAGGTATAAGATGTAAGAGAGAGTTATGATTTGCTTTTTTCAGAGAGTATTTATCTACTTGTCTCTTTATCTGATGTATATATATATGTATGGAGGAATTTTGTAGATTTGATATAGAGAAGAGCTTTTATCTGTAGTGTAGTTGTCTGATTCGGATTTCCAATATAACACGATACAATTTACAGTATAATTTACATATCTAAGAAACAGTAAGTAGACTTTTCCTAATACTTACTAATTGATACTCAACACTCTTTCTAACACTCTTTCTAACACTCTTTCTAATATTCAATACTCTCTCTAATACATAGTCCAGTAAATTAATCCCAGCACCAAACCAAATCAAAAAATATCAATGACGTAAACATACATACATCCATACGAAGTACATCTCCAACCCCGGGAACCCCTGGATTTCTGAAACGAGAACGATTTGTGGATGGGGGATTTAGATGGGAGAGAGGGTTGTGAGTGGTTGGATTGGGTAGGGTGATGAGGGAAGGGGTGTGGTGGGGTTGGGATGAATGAATGGGAGGGTCATCTGCAATTTTTAGATGCGGTGCGGTGGAATTTGGGTAGGGGAGGGGGGGTAGGGTAGTAGAGGTAGGGTATGGATGGATAGATGGTGGAGGAGGGGAGATGAGGGGAGGGGAACACAGCCTCGTTGCTTTTAGGCTGTTGGTTGGGTGCTGGGGATGGATTGGATTGGTGGGGCATGCAAATGAGTAGATATGGTTGATGTGAGAGAAATTGAATTGAAGATATGGATATTAGGTTTGTATATATGTATACAGAATTAGAAAACTCTTACATGTATTCTAAGTAAATTTCTCTATAGGGTATAGGTATCTAGACAGACAGATATGTATGTATGTACAATCTACCTCCTACCTGGTATCTAAACGAGTAAACAGGTTAGCTACATACGAAGGAAGTATGCCTGAAACTACTATACTATATTATATCAGCCTTTACCGCCATTTCTATTTCTCTTCCATTTATCCAGTACTCTACTATTAATTGACCCGTCTTGTGACCGCAGATAGATGATGATTAGGTAGTTACCTCGTTACACATACATTCTAGTTTACGGAATACACTACCGGATCACTATACAAACGAAACAAATAGATGATACAGTCCTGTACCTACCTAAGTAAGAATTTCCAATTAACCGAAATCTTCACATTGTCAAAACCATATATATCAAATTTGCACGCTGCATCATCGTCATGGATTCATATATAATATAGTACAGTATGTGTTGATATGTAAGAAACCTAGGGATGTATCAGATTCAGATAAGATTTCGGCTCTATATTACATAGTATATTACCCTGTCCTTTGTACTCAGTCTCCGGACTCCGTGAACATGAAACCGGGCCGTTATCGTCGATATATTACTAGAGATGGAATGGAGAGGGGGGAAAGTATAGGTAATGAATGTTAGATAGATTAATTAGATGGATATAAAGTAGAAAGTATAAAGTGTAAAGTATCGGTATGAGATAGAGAGGTACGAATCAATGAATGGGGGATGGGATGGGATTGTGAAACATAGATTGAATATCTATGTTCCGTTTAGCGATTGATTGATTGATTGGCTGGTGGTGAGTGAGTGGTTACCTACTAGGTATGTATGTACACATACATACTTCGTATATAATACCGACGCGCGAACATCTGGACCGTGATTGACAGATAGATAGATATCTAGACATCTAATTTGATAATGATAATGATAATGATAATAATGGAAAGGGAAAGGGAAATTTATATATAGCAATGGATCAACAAATCTAGAAGACAAGAAATAAATGAGCCCGCGAGAATATGACCGAGACGTGGAGAGTCGGAGAAAAACACCACGCATTCATTCTCCAATTTTTGGTGAGAAAATTAAAAAAAAATTGGAGAAGATCGAGATGTTTTATTTATTTCTCCACGTGTCTAGAACGTGAACGGTTTCTTAAAATTGGGAGAGAGATGGATGCCTGAGGTACAGAGCATAAGAGTTGGGAATGGGAATGGGGGAATGTCACTGTGATGTTACCATTTATAGGAGGTTGATAATCTCAATGCTTAGTGGAGATGGTGGGAAACTGGATGCTGCCGGTTCGCTTTGGAAAATATGTTTTATGTGTTATGTACTATGTATTATGTATGAAGGGATCTCTTGTTTTGGAGATCCGCAATGGAAGGATGTTCATTCTCCACTGAGCATGTTTTTTTGGTCTCCTCTCTCTCCTCTCCTCTCTCATCATCGTTTGAGACTTTGAGACTTACTTTGGGTTTGGATTGGTTGTATGGTAGAGTATGGTGTGCGCGTGTGTGCTCCATAGAAATTGTTTATACCTAGACGATAATATATTAAATCTGCGATCTTCACTCTCCAGAGGATAGCTAGATGGTACCGAAGGATGGAGACTAGATAGATAGATACAGAATGTAACATACAAGCGCTGTATCCGCCATCAATGAATGGTCCATCAATCATCTAATCTACGGAGTCTTCTCCGTCGACTCCATATCCTAAAGACTATCCACCAAGTCCCCCAAATGAGTTCGCGCTCAAATCAGCATTTATCTGCTCAATCGCATTCATCATCTATAATCCATAATCACAATCCATAACCTAACTAACACCATCAAAATGGGGTCCAAAAACGATAAGAAAATGATTCCAACGGCAGATTTCCCCATTCGCTCCAACATCTGAGACATATGACATCAATGGCTTGACCTGTAAATTGAAATCCCCTCAAATCAACGATTTTTTCATTTACAAGAGTACACAAAGTGGAGCCAGATGCCCCTGTTCGCCAAGCCTTATCTGCGGTGTAGTTAGATGGATTTTTATTCAGGGTCTTGGGGACACTCGGTTGGCTTGGGAACAAGGTCAAGTTTGCACGCGCTTTTTGCATGGACGAGAGGTACGAGTTGACGAATGGGAAGGAGAGGGGAGGGAAGAGGTGGGTATTACTTGAAAGGGACAATTCGGGGGAAGGAACGGATTACTGTTTTTGGTATATCTAGGGGGGGGTGGTTTGGGTTTGGGGCTTTTGACTCTTGAAGAGGATATTTTTGGATGTGGATGGATGTGGATGTAGATAGATGTGGATGGATGTGGATGGATGTGAGGGAATGGAGCGGTACCTGTTGTTCTCCCCTGTATCGTGTGGAAAGTTGTACAAGGGCAAGAGACATCACGACCATGGATTGAATTTGATCGATTTGTTCCTGAGGGAGAAAAGCTGGGAATGAGGAATGGGGATGGAGTATCGTCGACGTCATTGTTGCCCAATCGATATGTCGCTGTCGTATTCACTTAGTTACTTTGTAGCCTGTAGGTACCTTGGTGGATGTTGATATCAGGTACACATTTCGTATTACGCACACAGTCACAGACAGTAGTTTGGTGGCGAATAGCCCGAGTTGTATAGGTACTTTGTGAATCGTAATGTAATGCATGTTCTTGTTCTTCCTTATGATTTAGGTACATAATTATAATTCTTTACCCTGCTGTCTTTCTATCCTATCATTATTTATCCTATCATTATCGGGATGAAATCAGGGACTTTGATTACCTAATTCCTCAACACATCTTTTTACTTTTTGATATTTTTACTTTTTCTGTTTTATTACTCCATCGCCCAAAAAGATACAAACCAGGGTTCGTTCTCAAACTAGACAAGCCAGGTTTAAAATGAAAGAAAGATAGGGGAAATGTCTAAGATCATGCCTTCGAGAAGAACACATAGATCGATAAACGAGATTGGAAGATTGACAATTCCTTTTCTTTTTCGGGGGCTATGTTGTATGGTGTGTGATAAACGCTTGCTGGGTACCTTTGTTTGATGGACGCGAGGATGGAGATAGCCTACTTTGCTGGGATAGGATCGACGGCAGAGCGGACAGGGCGAGACATAGAGAATGTAGGGGTTCACTCTCTTTTTTTTGTTTCCAGGGTGCGAAAGATTGAATTATGGGTGTGTGTTTTTTTGGGTTTATTTACCTATTTATATCGACAGACTAGATACATAGATACTCCCGGAATAACCATTTCCACTTTTTGCATGCAAATCCCGAAGAGAACCATCGGTCCTTACAAGATATAGATATGGATACCCTGAGGATCATGATGATGAAGAGGAAATAGGAAATAGGGGGTCCTGTATAATGCGCCCGGTAACGGCGTCAGGTATCGTAAACTTACTGCGGTGTTTCAATCTAATCTCCTGTTGGGGCTGATCGTGAATGTTGGAGGTTGCTGGTAGGATACGATGCACGTACATACATACATGGAAGTCCGCGAATGATGCAATGGAGTCGTAGGTATATACGCACCTTCTAGAATGGGTATAGTAAGGTAGGGGATGGGATGGTGAACATGACTTGAACACTGCGTACCGAGGTATCGAGAGAAATGCAATAAGGAGAAAGGGGAGATGTATGCGAGGATAGCGCGGAATGCAAGTGTATTTCTACGTTTTTACTATCTATCATATCGGAGCATGGCATATCATTTCTAGTTGGTGCAAAGAATCTATCACGAAGCACCGCTTCTGCAGTCTGCAATCTGCAGTATCACCAGACAAACGTTGTGATTTGAATATACGTTTCTCACACTGATGTACATACATAATGATGTAAAGATACATACATACACTAAGTATGTCATCTTACAGAAGAGAGTAGTACATGGCGTATTTTTCACGATTCATGCAATGCTACACACGAAGTCGTGATGCAGAATGGTAATGCGGGATGGTGATGCAGTGATTCGAGATGACGTCTTGGACATGTTGTGTAGCGCTTGTGTTGTCGATGTTCATGTCGTACCTACTTACCGCGTAAGCAACCCGCGATATAGAGCTGCGTGATACGTGGTATGTGGCTAAGATTTTCTCTTCTCTGGGGGTGAAGTATTGCTAGTACTGCTGTATGGGATCATGTGTATGAATTGAGAGGCGGCTGTTTTGGTGTGTATGCAGATGATAACGGTTTGGGGAGTGGGTTGTATCATTATTGGATGATGGATGATGAATAGATAGATGGGTAACCTCGCATGGGAATTGTAGATGCGGAATGAGAATTGGTGACTTTATTAGGTACTTAGGGATATCAGAGATACAATTGTTATTTTGATATCGATAATACTATTACTATTAGGTGTTTTCACATGAATATACTAGTCGATGAAAAAGTGACTTCACAATACATACCTACTAGCCGAGTGAGATTATACAATTCAAATGCTCGTTAGTGAATAGAAATCACAAGTGTATAGAAAGAACAAGACTTGAATATTCTAGATGCAATGATCTTGTGCTTCGAATTTTCGCATTCGTCTTCTAGTATAGGTACCTAGGTAGTCGCAGGAATTATCTCAATCTCAGTCTTAATCTCAATCCTCATCTCCTCTCCACAAATTCGCCAGTCCAGCTACCGCATGTTATTTTATTATCATGTCATGAACACTACTGACTTGCCCTATATTTTCGATTCCAGTAGCTTCCCGGGAAAATATCTCGACGTTCAGTCACTTGCCCTGCGTCTGGATATACATACAATAACTCCCCACCCAGCACCCCTAAAATGATCGTACGTGTCATTCTTCATTCTTCATATATACTCTACGAATGAGCAACTATAGACAAGAGTCGAAACAAGCAAAGCAGAGAATGAAAATATGAATAAGGGACAGAAATCATAGAATGCTGTAATCGCAGGGGATGGAGAATACTGATCCATATCTTACCTGGGAAACTGGTGAAGAGGAAAGGAGATTAAGTTGGTGAATGAGAGGGGTGAAGGAATGATGAAGCTAGAAGATTTTTAAGTCCTTGCTCATCAGCTACACCGTGATTATTTGTCCCTGTGTTTTTGAAGGGGGAAGATGCTGCTCTGGTATTTTGCAAGTGAAATCCATCGAAGTACAGTGCAGTGGACTATCATGAAAACAATTGCTTAGGTTCAAAATTATGTCAATATACTGGCAGTCTGAGATCAAACATGCATCTTCGGAGTTCATTCCTGCAGCTCCACATAGTATACTCGCGTTTTGTTCACTCGTCCGTTCCTTTTCGTAGCTTCTATCTTCCTATCCTCACCTTTAATTATCCTTTCTTCACGCGAATGATGAGAACTCCATCTATACAGTACTGTACCAGCTTCTTGACGACCTGGAATTGAAGGTGTGTCCCACTTCACCCCTATTGTTTTACATTCGCTAGCGAAATTAGCCCCCTCATCAAGCATTCATACATTCTTCCAAACTGGAAGTTCTTCAGAGACAAGGAATTGCAAGTGAATGAGTATCAACTCCGCGCTTTCAGACAGCTTGTATTGTTCTCGTTAGTTGTAGTAGCTATGCTGCAATTACATATGTTTGTGTCTCCCCAGCCGCCAAATAGGGCTATTTCTCGGTAGTTAAAAGTGCAGACAATCATCACTATGAAAATGAATTCTAATCTGGAGAAAAAGGCACTGCGGAGAGTAAGGTACTATTCATTTTGTGCTCGCACTTCCTATAGATACAACTTCTACAGCGACAAATCTGATTCATATAAGCGACTTGTTGGGAAAGAGGCTATGAAGTACCTACCCAGCTTTCGCCGCGAACACTTCGATCGTCTTTGCTGATGTCGAATATGATAAGACGGATGTAAAGAATGCCGTGAAGCAAAACATAGAACCTATCTTTTTCAACGTTGTATCGATGAGGTATAACGCTGACATCACAATCCCAGGAAAAAGGGAGGCAAGAACCGAAGTGAGCACTTTAGCGGCCGATCTGACATTAGATTCGGAATAATACGTTTGATTCCGTTCAATATCAACTCTTTTGGTTTTCTGCGGTCCTTTAGCCTTGTCAAGGAGATGAAAAAGTGCATGCTTACATTTCGATGACGCCCCCATATAAGATCATAAAGAGAGACTAGAGTAATAATAGCCCCCTCGCGAAAACCCACTTTCTCTCTGAATAAAAGTCACTTGATCTGAGGTACTAGTTTTGGCATCCGAACCTGATAATTTGCCCCATATTTCTTCCTCTGGTTTATGAAGAAACAGTGCACCCCGATCTTTATCTCTCAACCATTCGTGAAGTCTTTCAAGGTCATATTTATCGGGCTTGTCTAGCTGGAGAACTCGAGATACTTGTAATAATGCGCTATCTAAACTCAAAATTAGATATGGTTAGATTCGTACTAGGAGCTCACTTCTGACTCACTATAATTGTGAAGTGTATCATGAATTCTATCTAGCAGCTCCAGCTGTGAGCCGGGAATTATTTGTCCGAACTCCCGCAGTTCATAAAAGCTTCGCGTGAATCCTCTTTCCTGTGGATTACTGCTGTCGTCATCTATATCGCAGGCGGCTTCATAACTGAGTTCGAGACCTGCGAGTTCGGCTTGTAATCCTAACAAGTTGAGCATATTTAGCTTTGAAAATCGTCGAAATATTACAACGTCGTCGACTTCGGTCATGAAGATCGCTAATTTGCGATAGCCTCATTCTTGGGGAGAAACTCTAGATGCCGGCACCGACGTTCCTGTATTCGAGTGCGCATTGTGTAGGCACATGAATCTAGCAATGAGGCTGAATCACGGGATGGACAGATAGACCACACGACCATGTCGCTGAAACTTTGACCAAATAGAATACAATGGTTCTCTACATTAACAATACAAGTGTTTCGGTTGAGCAGCTTTAGGCCAGCAGAGAGGGGTTCTTTCAATTAAAGAAGCATTCTTGAACGATGAATGGCGGTACGGGTATATCATGGACTGTATAATCTTATGGCTTTCGCAGTTTAAGAATTTGGCCATTCATAGTTGATGCTGTGCCAGAAGAATCATTCGAGATATATTTTACTTGATCAAGAAGTATTAGGAGGGTCGCTCTTCAAATGCCCTATCAAAGATAACAAGCTGGCTGCGACGAGACCGATGTAAGGGTAGATTTGAGCTGGATCGATTTGGGAAGGAGTGATCAAGCAAGGAGACGTTGGAAAATTGAAGAGGGGAACGGCTGGTTTGTACATGAGCGCTTGATGTGGCGGCTGCTAAACTCGCGGGCTGCAAAACACTACGATTGAGATTATAATAAATCCAAATCAAGAATATATCAAGAATAGAAGTATTCTATCTCTCTTGTACCTAGCTCAAGATTGAGGTCACTTGTTCTGATATTACATGGCAGAATAGAGAGGTACAATAGAACATGAACATGTTGCAATGTTTTGTATCTTTTTCTCTACATTATACATAGCTGTTTGAATCAAACCATCAACAAAAATCCCCACTCATCAAATCATATCATAACTCTCTCTTTCCCAACAAACAAAACAATTCTGAACGCCCCTATATATCACATCGCACACCACCATTTTCATCTATAAATCGTTTTCTCTACTTCCGACTCCCTTTATAGCCCCCTCTTCTAATCTCCAAATTAATCAGACCTCTCAACCCACTCAACCCATCAAATCTCACAACGCCTTAACAATACTCCTCTCATCAAACAAATCTCTCAACAACCCCTGTCTACAAGGCTCCCAATCTGTCGCCCCCATTCCATACGTACTCTCAAATGCAAAAATACTTAATTGACTAAAGAATGGCCTCAGAACCTTCGCGACCAATTCATCTTTCCTCTCCCAAGTACCTTCATCATTAATTCCAAATCCACCTTTCGTTCTTCCCAATAAAGGCCTCCTCATAGAATATTTAACTGCCTGGGAAACTGCGACTGAAGATGATTCTAGTAACGCGGCTGTACTCGTAGTTGTTGCTAGTCCTAATTCTTCACTCAATTCGTCAACTAAAGAAACGGGTCGGAAAGAAGAGGGACGGTAAACGGCGTCAATGGTGTCGGTTATGAAGAGCCACTCGTGGAGCTGAAAATCATCAGGTGCGATGCAAAGTAAAGTGTCTAGTAATTTGCACGCTTGTAGGATAGAGTAATTATTGTAGGTATCAGAGGGAGTACTGTGATCAGGTGCCACAACCGATGAAATAGCCACGTGAAGCTCTGCATTGATGATCGGCCATAGGGTTGCGAGATGAATGGCCGAGGTCTTAAGAACGAGTGCACGAAGAAGCAGAAAAATATCTGCACGAGTGGTAGAAGAGGGAGACGATGTTGTAGTTGCGGAGAGAAGTTCAACAATCTTCTCTTGCATGACAGGAAGGTCAGTCACAAAGTTATCATCCATGGTAGCGAGAACTAGGGTGGCGATACGGCGGAGATTGAGTTGTGACTTTCTATCTGCCTCAAAGCGCGCCGAAGTTGCTCCAACGCCAAACACGATACCAGCTGTAGAAGGTGCGACTAATCGCGACAATAACTCCGGCATTCGTTCCTTGTCGCTCAATGCCCACTGTCTGAGCAATGGCAGCCAATCACTTTCAATGAGACTGACGTTATTCGCGAAGAAGCGGGAATCGTTGAATGCATCTCCAAGATCTTTTCTCCACGACTTTTGCGTGTTAGGTAACCTGGAGAGCTGATATAGTAGCTCTAGAGTGCTCTTCGAAACGTTATCTGGAAAGGATCTGGACTTGAAGGTTGGCCCAATGACACTCGATGAGATGACATTCGCTGCATTCAGTATTCGATCATTTTCAACAAGTATTTTGGGTAAATTTGGCGCGATACAGGCTAAAATGTTGACTACGTCATCGGATCTTGATGAGGGGCGAGATGAAGATGGCCGCTGATCAATGTCTGTCAACTTTTCCACACTCTCCGAGAAGCCCATAGGTCTAGTTGTGAACATTGCAGTAAGTAATCGAAGAAAAAGATCCTGAGATATGTTAGTTTTTACTCTCTTCAATAATCAACTTGTACTCACTCCCAATTCTCTTCGCATCCGACGCTGTTCTCCGAAATTGGTATTATCGACCTTCACTCCTAGAATGGCGGCAAACTCCAGAAGACTAGGGAGAGTCTGTCGATGTGGAAATGGATTTGCCAGTAGATCTTTGAGGAAAGTCATACAGTCGACCCAAATCTCATCCATGGCATCATCCTCTAGTGATCTTGCATAGTCCACTAAAAATGTCACCAAGTCTGTATCGCTTAATGAGGATGTCAGGGTCGACATCCTTGAAGGATCCAGCGCATTGGGGTTCGTCCTGCTATATATAGCATTGAAAATTGCAGGAATGGTATGTTTTGGTCTTGAGCCGTCAAGAACATGAAGGAGATTGAAAATAGCCGTAGGGCGAGAATCACTACCCTTGGAAGACCTTTGCCCAATTTCAACTAATGTCTCTAAGCATTCTAATGCCTCAGCTGTGAAAAGATGCTCAAGCAGTCTCCGAGCTCGATTTCGCATGCGCAATGATGTGTAATTGAAGGAGGCAGTAGATTCACTATCCTGAGCTCCATCTTGACCGCCCCATGACCAAATGAGGAAGCAGATTCGAACAGCATCTTGGAACGAGAGTAGTACAGTTAGGCGGTTGTTAGCAGTTATGCTTCTTGCTTGTGGAGTTTCCGAGTTGAAGACACCAGAAACCATATTTCCAAAGAATCCTTGTGGTTGATCAGGACTTTTAGTAATGGGCGCTTTTGTTTCGTCCTTCAGTAATCGATCGTGCCCTTTGGCAAGTACGAACTCGAGGCCATTGAGCAGGGATATCAATGTGGATTCTGGAGCCGTGGATCCTTCAGAAACCGTACCTGAGTCTTTGAATGTGGTTTGGAGATTGGTAAAAGTTTCTCCAATTTGGGAGCAGAGTGTTTCGACTAATGGTATAAGGATTTGAAAAATTGTGTCAGAGTAAAACGGTAGACATTCTGTCAAAAAGCTAACCCAACTATCTAGAACTGGTCTACTCGAAGCGGCCTCGAACCCTGCTTGTAAGCACTTCACCAATGACGGTGGTGGAGGAGGTAGGAAAGGTCCTGTGTGTTCACTCTGGTCAATTGCAAGCGAAGAAACAGATGCATCGTCATGTTGAGTTATAGAAGCCATAGTGGAGCGCTTTTTGAGAGTAGGTGATGCCGGCGGCAGGTTGACAACGGGTCGAATCTTCAGAGCAGCATAGACCACATCTAAGAGCAGAACCTGAATAAAGGGATCGGTCCCAGTCAACGAGTGGCTTAATCTCTGAATGAGAACATGTTCTAACTGAAGCTCCCCTAATGACAAAGAGTATGGACTCAATAGTATTTGGTGTAGAAGAGTTAGAGCAGTACGATGGAATTGATGGATATGTGGCTTTCGTTCCGAGTTTTCTGGTTCATATGTCCCCGAAATGGCTTGTAAGCACACATGCAGAAAGAACTCTAGGAGTGTAACTTCATCGTCTCTACCAGCTGTAACATTGTCAGCACAGAACCAATACATGATAACTCAAACTTACTTATCTTGAATAGAGAGCGATGAGATCTGTCAGTAGAAATGCTGTTATGAGCAAGTGCTGCCCATGTGCTGTCGGAAGACCATCGCAATACGTTAGAAAGTGTTTGAAGATAGTACAAGCATTGATCGAGATCATCGTCATCTGCATAGATACGCATGTTATGATGCGCTGTGGTCCCAGAATCCTCGAATTTTGTAAAAAGGAAACTATAATTCGAGAACTTCGCTACGAAAAGATGAAATAGCCTGAGCCACAGTAAGCATTAATCCTTAAATAACATGAACGCACGTACCTGTCAATGCCAACAAGACTCTGTAGCCAAATCCGAACAGTCATGAAAAGTTGTGTTCGTTCATCAAGTAGAGCATCAAGCAACAGGAAAAGAGGTTTCGCAAGCATAACTTCATAATTTCCAATACCAGAAAGTCGAGGTGTATTCTTGATATCAGTGTTGGAGCTACGTCGATCAAGGTGACCGGCATTGTCTTGGAGCGAGTGTGTCCATAAGATGCTAAAGCTCCGTCCAGGGTCAGCGTCTCGAGATGCATATGTACCATTCAGATCATGTTCTATCATCAAATTGCATATCGAAGCTTCTATATCGTGGTTGTCAAGTGTGAGTGTTGTTTGTAATTGCCAAAGGCTTCGAACAGTCTCAACATGATATTTTGGATGAGAAGCAGAAAGATATGACCAAGCCAATCGAACGAGAGGATCTACGAGATTGGATAGCTGTGGCAATGAGATGTAATGATTCGAGTAAAGACTGGTGCAAAGAGATACGATTGAGGTAAATGTGAGAAATGGAAGTTGAGATGGCATGCTCAGTTTCCTTTGCATAGACTCTAGCAGTCCCGGAACATCAAGACTTCCAACCCTGGATACTTTTGAAAGTAGCATGACGAGGAGCCTCGTTTTGAGACCAGCATCAGCACTTGACACTGAACTTGATAGACTCTTGTTAACTATGCTACCGCCTTCGCGGACGAGCAATTCGCTAAGATCACGAGCTGAAAATGGTGGTGGAAATGCATCTAAATTGCCTTGTTCCTGGACATAGAATGTCTTCATACTGCGTATTATCTCGGTATTCGAAATAGATTTGATCTCGTCTTCATCATGCTTGACTATCGACTGACCGGTGGAAGGCCGCACCTGAAAAGCTCGTTCTGGAATGAGATCGATCAAATCCATAACAAGATTTAAAGCTAATTGCTCAACTTCATTTTTGACGCCAACCGTCTCTGCGCGCTCCTGCATTCTTTCCTTAGCATCTTCTAGCATACTTAAAATCGTCAGGGTTGTTAATGGGGCGTGTATCAGCAGCATCTCTTCTTCTCGTACATTGAAATGGCTGATTATGAAGGTGACGAGGGACAATTTATCAATTTGCTCTTCAGTTGACAAATTTCCAGGGGCTAATGCCTGTGCAATCAACCCAACGATTTCGCCCCAAATCAAACCACTTTCAACACCATCAAAAAAGACACTAGCACTTCTAAGAACTTCAGCAAAGTCAGCCTTATTCACTGCTTTACTCTTATAGTCTCGGACACTATTGACAACAGGTAGGAATATATCAGGAACGACAAGTCCACCAATCTCCCATCGATCCATCAAGGAAAGACATATTCGAAATGGCCGGGCTTTTGCAATAGGATTTATGGCCTCTCGCTGTATCAACTTAAGCAAAGCTTGTGTGAGCGGATGTAGGCCATGAGCTTCGAAGTACTGGGTCCTTGAAGAAGTATGCGACCCAAGAGGATCTTCAGTAACCGATGTTGGTGATTCTGGACCATTCTCATTTTCATGGCCAACTGGCTCTGGCCCTAAAAGCCATGTCCATAGACGTCTATTCAAACTCATATCACGTCGAGTTACAACGCCAGCAGCGGCCGTGACAAGGAGCTCGAGATCTTCCGGTTTGACACGTTGTTGCAAAACATTAGAATGTAGAGGTAAATGCGTAACCAGGAGATCTAAAAATCCGCGTTGAATCAAGATTTGTTCATCCCCCAAACCAGCAGCGAAACATCGTAGAAGAAGCCCAGGCTCAGGCGAGGTAACAATTTCCGCCAATTGAGATTGATTCGTATTCGAATCATTCTTGTGAGACCCATTAGATGAGGTATTAATTTGCTCTGAGGACGACTGTCCGAGTTTTGGGAGATTCCGGTTAAGATAGGCCAATGCTCCCAGACGACGACCATTGCTCGTTATTGCAGCGAGAAAGAAACATTGCCAGAAATATTCGTCACCACTGCTATGATTCTGTCCCAAATCCTCGGTTCCAGGAGGTCTGACAGAATGTTTAAAGCCATCAAGCAGCTTCAAAGTACGTTCAAACTCATCACTGTTTTCTTCCTCAAGACCAGGTAATAAAGCAAGTATGATTGCTTTCAAAGCTGGCCGGAGTGATCGTCCATCAATTTTTAGTAGGTGCTTTTCTAGAAGTTCAAGGAACGGGCCCCTCACAGAGAGGGACGCAAAAGATAGAGTGGTCGATAACCCCGGTAGATAGAGGGGTAAATCCTTAGATAGTTCATCTTTTCCTATCATCGAGAATATATATCCGTAAACTTCAAGAGCTTTTTGGTGTACACCTGAAGGCAGCGAAGGATTTAAACACTGAGCAAGACGTTTTGCGACAATTGCTTTGGATGGGACAGTAGCTATATTGGTAGGATGTGCTTGTAACGACTATAATTATTGTCTCAGTATTTTTCTTCTATTCACATTCTTGAGACCACACACCTTCAATAACCTCCCCAAGAAAGAAATATAATCCGCCCATTCCTGTAAGGCTGTGTCAAACAGCGAGAGCGAACGATCTACGCCGGATGCATATCTGCGGAATGCTTTATCTTTATTCGGAGGTTCATCTGTTACAATCTATCAGTTCTGCCATATGCAATAATATAAGAATTGAGAGCTCTACCTCCCCCCAACTGGTTCCTCCATTTTCTCGGAACTGGTGATGCTCTTCCTGAGCTCGCAGGAGATACCGACTGACGGCCAGAGCTTGGCTCAAGGGCCATGATTCTTGTGGCACTTCACAAAAGTAGATTTAAAGACGCTTTGCATCTTTCGATTGTTGTTGTTTGCAATTAGTTCATGAATTCATGACGTACGCGTGGCTTCTTTCATCTGTCGATTCAATGTGCCTCTTCAAATTCCCAAGGCTGACAGGTTGTCGCTAAATTCCATCATTCAGTGGCTCCAGCCCTGCCCGCATAAACTACAGCCTTAAATATCCCTGTTATCTCGAGAAATCCAAAAGTATTCACAACCATCTGTATAGTGGTAAGTTATTATTGCAAGTCCAGCATGAATATGCTGTATACAAATCAGTTATAAAAATTAATGTGAGTTTACCGTTTAGTTGGAACACCCCTTTCCCCGCAGGGACCTCATGGGAGCTTCTCCTAACCTCTCGGATGCAGCTCCCAATGAACGAGCACATGCAACAAATAAAGGATCTCCGTCTGCGAAAGCGACGGTCAATGATGCTACGACCTATGCGATGACCGGTGAAGATGGATCCACGGCCTCAGATGGCGTGAATTACGATACTGTTTCCGAAGCCCCTATAGAAACACTCGACACAAAGGCCCCCGAGGTTGTTGCAAACAAAGATGATACCTTAGATAACGATGATGCAAAAGAGCGAAGGCCTCCTCTGCCCCCTAGACGTCCACTACTCCAGACACCAGAACGACCCAAAATTTCAGGAGCTCCAAAGCGACCGGTATTGCAGTCTCAGCCTACCACGGCATTATCGTCAGTCGACATACAGACATTATCATTCCCCGATGGCACAAGAGGTACTTTTTCTACACCAGTCAGCCGATCGGTATCGGAAACGAAATTAGGACATGGTGTTTCTTCATCAGTCTCATCACTAAGCAAGAAAAAGAATCTCGAGGGAAGTGACAATGATGATAATGCAAGCCTTATGAGTTATGCGCCAACCTTGAAGGCAAATGGAGATCTTGCAAGTCTACTTGATGATGGACTTAACGCGCAAAGCCCGGCATGGAAATTATTAAATTCACAAGCAGATCATGGGGAGCCGATTGACGAGGCAGAGGAGTTTGAGGATACTTCTCTTGTACATTTCGACTGCGAATTCGACGAAATAGGGGAGGTTGATAGCAAGGGCGGCAACGAAGAGGAATTACTTATACAATGGAAGTCAAAACTTAAGCATTACTTGATTCTCTCTTCCGCCGGAAAACCTATATACAGTCGCCATGGAGATCAAAACCTTATTAATGGCTACATTGGAATTATTCAAACGATCATATCATTCTACGAGGGCTCAAAAGATCCCCTTACAGGATTTACTGCAGGCCGTACAAGATTTGTGATCTCAACCGATGGACCTTTATATTTTGTTGCTATCAGTAAACTTGGCGAGAGCGATGCTCAATTGAAGGGTCAGCTTGAAGCGTTGTATATGCAGATTTTATCAACCCTAACCTTACCAACTCTTACACATTTATTCTCAAACAGACCAAATACAGATCTTCGCCGACCTTTAGAGGGAACTGAATCCTTACTATCATCACTCGCGGACACCTTTACTAAAGGCTCTCCATCTGCATTATTATCTGCATTAGAATGTTTGAAATTACGGAAGTCCCAGCGACATGTTATAAACAATACTCTGTTGAAAGCACGAACTGACAAGCTTCTCTACGGGTTGATTGTAGCAGGTGGTAGGCTTGTAAGTGTGATACGTCCTAAACGACATTCGTTACATCCTAGCGACCTCCAACTCATATTCAACATGCTTTTCGAAGCCGGTGGGGTTCGAGCTGGAGGCGGGGAGAATTGGATTCCTTTATGTCTCCCAGGATTCAACAATCGAGGATACCTCTACATGTATGTGAGCTTCCTAAGCGTGGAAAATGGCGAACCTATTAAAGACAATGTCTCCGAGAACAAGAAGGGTAGAACGGAAGACGAAGTTGCAGTGCTACTCATAAGCGCTGATAAGGAAAGCTTTTTTGAGCTTAAACAAATGCGCGACGACGTGGTCAATCAACTTGAAAAGAATGGAAGTATGAACATTATCAAAGCTGCCGTTCGCCAGGGACGTCCAAAGACAACTGATATTGCTCCTGGAACGCCCTTACGACATTTCCTATACAAGTCACGAGCAAATGTTCAATTCACAATGCCATCATTTGATCCTTATTACAACAACCTCGTCAATCGTCGAAGGTAAGATACATTAGTTCATTTCTTATCATTATTAAATACCAAAGCGACCTTATAGAATACTGCAAAGTAGCTATTAAGGGTATCGTTACATGCCATCAATTATAAGCATCGTAGATAGCCACAAATCACTAACACCAATATCAGACTGATGAACCGATATCAAAACCTACACTCCGCAACCCACAAGAAGCATTCCCATCTCAAAGTACTCCATTGCATCTCCCGCGACAGTATCTCCCTCGCTTGGACAACCCCCCAGTTCGAATTCTACTGTGTAGCCGGTCCTAACGCTTCACGCGCGGGTTTGGCTCAAGGTGCCAACAAAATAATTCAATGGGTCAAGCGTGAAGAAGAGCGCGTGTTCATTGTTGGTGGTGCCGTGTTCTAGGGTCTTATTCGAGCAGTGACACTTTGTTTCCTGGCCTTGGCTTCGGCCTTGAGATTCTTAGCAGTTAACATAAACCCATTCATTTGGCCTTCAGCGCATTGTCCTTGATCATTGAATTCGTCTTTACACTGAAAGCAGGAGCAAACAAATTAGCCTCTTTTTGTGCAAACCTAAATGTACCTACCTAATGGAAAAATCACAATCAAAAATAAAAATAAACTTACACAATCAAGAACACCATCGGGATATCTCACCCTATTAGCGATATTCCGTTCTTCCCGTTCTCTCTCCAACTGTTCTCTCTCCAACCGTTCCGATTGATCCTCCTTTTCCTGCGCGTCTATAACACTCTTTCTTCCAATCCGAGGCAGTGTCCACCTTCTGCCTTTTCCCTTTTTGTCTTCATCCTCCCCTTCTCTTACCTTGTTTAATAGTGCAACCTCGCCCTCACTCTTATTTCTCCTCCTCTCTCCCTCATTCTCATTCTCTTTGCCCTTCCACTTTCCATTGCTCGTCGAATTTGAACTCCAGGAAGGCGAATTGAACGCAGGCGTAGTTGGTGACGTCTCATCAATTTCTTCGCTCTCTTCCTTTTGTTTTGCCTTTGCCTTCTCTTTCTCTTGCCCCTTTCCACTCCCCATCCGTTTAAACCATGGAAATCCACCACCAGATCCAACTTTAACACCAATTGATCCATCAGACGCACGAGAGTTGGAGCTATCAATCGCTCCACCACTTACTGGAGGCGTCACTTCGTCTGTCTCCCTTTGGTTTCCTTTCCACTTGAACCTCCAAAAACTCATCCTCCTTTCAGTTCTAACTGGGCGAACGTGTTCTGCAAAATTCTCCGCACAATTCTCGGCCGTACCAATCTCCTCGTCTTCAACAACCTCACTCACGTGCTCCGTAAACTCTGCTGAAACCGGGCTTGGAATGTCTGCACCCTCCACTATCACTCTCATGTCTGGCTGAGGGTTTCGCCGATATCCTTCGATAGGATTCATGCTATTCGTTCGTTGTCAACTCGAATTTCTATTTTCATTTTCATCTCTAATATTGCTCATCGACCCTCCCAGCGGCGATACCGGTGATTCAGGCGGCGTAATCGTACTGTCATTGCCTCTCGTTGTATGATAATCTGTAGTCGACATGGCAGAATTCGACAGAGCGCCGGAGGATGGAGGTGTAATGGCATCCGTAAGCGTTGAGTGAACAACAGTGGTGTCGACTCTAAGTCCTTGGTTCTTATTCTTTTTGGACCCGAAGAGAGGTCGGTACATTTGCGCTATGTTTGTCATTTTGATGGTGGGTAGTTGTGTGTGCGGGGGAATGCTGGAATGTTGGATTGTCTGCGGCTTCTTCGTTTGCGTCTTCGATAGTGAGAGACAAGATAGAGTAGGAGACTATCAGGAAAGAGATGAACAGATCTTAAATTGTATCGAGGAAGAACGGATATGATCGAAAATTATTATGTATATAATTCAACTGCTATATTCATATATAACAGACGACACAGCGGTAAAGATATAAGAAGTAGGTTGATAGAATATATATGAAGCCCACAGAGTCGGTATATGCAATCAATATGGAGTAAATAAGACTAGGAAGAGGACCAAACACCCAGGAGATGGGGAAGGGCAAGATATAACGGGGTCCTCTTCCCCACTCCAAACTATATACCAGTACTTAGAACAGATCTTCATCCCATCACAAACAACTAGATAATAACAAATGACGTCTATCAATCCCCTCCCACCCCCAACACATACAAGCTTAACTCCCAACATAACTCAACATCCAATCTCTTTCCATCTCTTTTTTTGGCTCTATTAATACATACTACTAACTACAAAATACATCTATGTGTTTGAATAGATATCAGTATTCTAGGCTTTCATCATCAACCACCGCTTCAACTTGCAACTTGCTCAGATTCATGCCCCCTCCCCTCCGCCCAAACCTTTCTTCAGATCTATATACAGAAGGAGAAAGTTAATCATGAAGACTATATTACAATCCATCCATTTAGTATATAGGTACTCACAAGTTACTCTGTCAGTACCACAACATCTATCTATCCATCCATCAACCTCCATCACCTCCCATCAACAACCCCCCCAAATCCAAGTAATCACCTACCCAGTATACAAAATTCACCCCCACCCAAAAGCTCCTTCCCTCAATCCATTCACTCAATCCATTCCCTCACTCCCTCAATCCATCCATCCATCATCCATGACGCAGCCAAGAAACAGCAGACTAACTATCAATTTACCAACAAATTAGCCTTTCAAGCTTTCCATAGCCCTACACTCTAGCTTTATGAGCTCCGTTACTGTAGAAGTTAAACTCCTTTTTTTCCCATCTTCTCATTATTCCCATGGTCATTCTTCCCAATGATGAAGACTAAAATCCTAGGATCAATACAAACCATACCAAACAGAATAGAATAGAATAGAAATCACAGAATAAAACACAACACAACAAAACAAAATCCAATTCCCCTCCTAGTCAACAACCAATCCACAACCAGCCAATTAATCACAATCCCACCTTACCCTACCCTAACCCAGCTTCCCCATCCCCCCAAGGTTTACCATATATACCCACCACACCCACCACATAATACCTTCGCCAAATCCCAATATTCAATACCCAATATCCAAACTATAAACTTCAAAGCTCCAAGATCCAAACTTTAAACTAACAACAATTATCTAGTTAGTTACTTGCAGATCAACTTCCACTAAGATTACCTAGCCCAGGACTCCAGGAAACTTTTAGCGAGGCTTGTCGATCTTCTTTAACTTCCGTTCATTTTAGTACTACTGACTAGCCCTAGCTTCAACGGCCGTAGGCTCGCCTTCAATAAATCATTGCGTAATGAATCCAGATTACACAAGATGTTTTCTCCACATTATGACTTGATGCTATCTCGCTTCTCCCTCGCTACTACCTAGTACCTGCACCTCAAAACACAAACTCCAGCGCCTCACATAAACCAATGCAGGGTCTTTCTATCGTAACCATATATAATATTCATTAACATTATTGTTTTCTTTCAGTCTAATTTGGTTCCTATCACCAGTGAGCTAAAACTCCATCCCCTTCCATCCCATACAAATCTCGGCCTTGACACGCCCAAACGCCACCAGCAAAAACAAGAAAGAAAAAAACAGCCAGACTAGTATCTTTCCTCCAAAACCGGATGACAAACTCAATACAAGTATCACAAGCTAGATATCAACAAGGCGATACAGTGCCATGTCCAGAGAATCATGCACTAGCCCTTGATCTCTCATTACCAGGACTGGTTGTACTTCGCGATTTGACACGAGCGGAGATAGCAGCTCGAGCTCCACGAAACCATTCAGACACTTTTGCCCGCAACCGATGTCCATGCAGCCTATGCTCTGAACGTCGAGGATTTGGTGAATCTATGAAGCTGGCCCTCGTGGCATTGAGATCAGCGACGGACTTGGCAGCTAGAGGCGATTGCCCAACCCCTCCAACTTGATCTCTCCAGACTATGTCATCACAAGAATATGATCCATTACGAGCTACGTATGGCACACCAACGCGAGCTCGAAAGTTTGAAATCCTTTTTCGTAAACCATGACCGCCATTGCGATGGGAACTGTCATCGGAGAAAAAGCTTCGGGCGTCAGTGGGGCTCGGCAAGTTTCCAGATAGATCAGCGTGAGGCACGCCAAGATTCAAGCGAGAAGACAAGTTCAGCGATAGTTGGCTTGGCATCATCTCAATAACATCTCCAGATTGTTGATCACTATTGGCACTAGGTCTCCGTGAATGAAGATGCTTACTAACTTGCCTGAATATATTGTCAATTCCACTGGTAGGCGTAAATAAATCTTTCGGACATGAGACATGCAGATCGTTGCTGGATCTGGATTGGTCTCCAGAAGCATTATTGACCCTTACAGTTCCGGAAGCTCCTGAGCCTGTAGCTCTAATAAGTTTCAGTTTGAGCTTAGCAGGCTTTAAATCCCCACTTTGTTCTTCTTGGCTAATCGGAGGTAGATTATTGTCCTGCGAACTAGCCCATGAGAAAGTCTCCTCATGTTTTCGTGCCCGAAGATCCGAAGATGATGTCTTCTCTGCAACAGAATTTCTAACCTTTAGCTTCAACTTCATGGGCGAAGAGCGAGGACCATGATTCTCTCTAGATGGATCAATTTTATGTTTCTGGACTGGGCTAGAGATCAATTCAGCTTGCTCCGTTGACTTTTTGAGCTTCTCCTTTTCTATAGAAGAATATGTTTTAGGTGGGTCGATTGACGATGAGCTCACTGCATGTTCCTCGATTGTTCCAAACTTCTTTTTGGGGGAAAATTTCGAGAGATGACAAGGCATATCAGCATCTGCAAGAGCAGACCTCCCAGGTACTGCCAATCCACAAATTGAAGAGTCGGGTATTTTGGGGAGAGATTTCATAAGCTGTGGCACGCTGTTCTTCAATTTCAACTCCCTTGCTGGTGAGATAGGCTTGGGTGCTAACATTGGAGACTCAGATCTAGGCATGATCTTACTTGGAGCTTGATCACCAAGGCTCTGAAACTCGAGTGGCCTATAGTCGGGTAGTTTGCCCTTTTCGATTCGCCCCTCATGAACTTGAAGCCCATCTTCGAGGCTTTTATCAGTAGCCACAATTTGAGCACAGCTTCGCTCCAATTTCTTGATCAGCGATAAGGGAGGGCTGGTACGGTGCACCGAGGGAGGGTCAAAGTAAGAGTCTCGAGGCAATGTTGGCGACATCATAGGAGTTCTCCGGAGTCCAGTATATTCATTGTCGAAGGTGTTGGAACGACCAGCATCATCGGTCGCAATCAGATCGGCTAATTCATCAAGACCATTGCCAATGGTGGAGAAGCCACTAGATCTGACTTTGCTTGTACGCGCAGAATTGAATTTGGACGAACAGTTACATTCATTTGTATCCTCCACTGGTTGCTGAAGCTCTGTGTTATTCGGAAGACTTTCGAGAGATTGCTTTCCAGGCGTACAAATAATACCTTCGCCTGCATCGCCTTTTGTAGAGGTTTGTTGTGGCTCGATGATCGATGGAGAAGTTTCTAGTACACCTACTATTTTTGCGGTTGGTAATGATGAACTCCGTTGTTGAAGTCCGCTTTTTGGAATCATATTATTAACTTCTCTAAGTGCAAGCTCGGTCTGCTTAACTTCAACTTCCTCATAGCCTGAGGTAATCGTGACTTCAAATTGTGGTGAAGGGTGTAGGCCAAATGCTCTCGACACCCGCGAGCTCAACTCTTGAGCATTGGCACCTAAACTTGATATATCTATAGAGCTGGCATCATCAGGAACACTGTTAGATAGCGCAGAGTTCTCACAGTCCCTTGCGCCGATACTAAGTGCAGCTCGAACATGACCACCATTATTTGGAATTCCAATTCCACTTTCTGCGCTGTTCTTCCTCATAGGATGTCGAATTATGGTTGAGGCCGATGATGATGCACGAAGATGGTGGTTGTTATTTCCATTGAGTCTGGATGGAAGACTATTGGCAAGAGGTCGAAGTGCTGAACTTAAAGGTCGATCCTCGTGAATTGTCCTTTGCAGTTGGAATTGCGGTGGAGGCTCCAAGTTTGAGCGATTCTGGTTTTCCACCTCAAAATCTTCCGTATAGTCATAGTACAGAGGTGATGGTTTTCCTGGCGTATTTGTTGCTGATTGAGACAAACTCGGCGGGGCAAAATTGGTAGTTGAGGAAAGACTAAGTGTACTTCGAGCTGGAGATGTGTTAATTGAAGGTGGGCCGTTGCGGCGTTGCCAATCTGGTCCGACCATCCCATGTCCCTGTCGTAAGTTGGGACTTGGCGTACGCCTCCTTGGTGAAGGTTGACTTAACAATGAAGGAGTCGATCGGTTCGCGTCTGGTCGTAGTGACAATGGTGGCGGTACTCGTTTCTGGGCATATAATGAAGCTGGAGAAGATACGTTTCGGACCGCTCCCTATTGCACGATATCAGTCAGAAGATAATTTGGAAGCAGTAATTTTATAATGAGAATTGGGCGACTAACATAAGGTATTCGATCAATCTCTGCACGGCGACTATAGTCTATTCCACCGCCATCAGTGAGTGCGGGGGAGGAAGGTCTGAACCCGGGTCTCTTCAGGCGTGTTGGATATGCAAATGGCGATCTAGGTCGTTGGACAAGTGCAGACCCATCCTGCTGACTACGAAGGCTGGCGTAGGATCTTTGGTTAGAAAGAGTATATGGTGATTGAGATGTTGTTTGGGTCATGGAGTAGGATCGATAATCGGGATCCTCGAACCCCCTGTTACTTGAATTGACCGAGTTGACGCTGGCAGAATCATATAATGATTTGACACCCGAGGAACCCTTTCTTGTGTAGGATGGTAGTCGTCTTCTATCATCAACAACGGGGACCCCATACGGCGAGAAAGTTGGACGTGATCTCTGTAGATCATTCTCTCTGTAACCTCCATTGCTGCGTCGTGGTAATGCATTGGAAGTTTGAGGTAAGCGTGATGGCTTAATAGAGAATAAACCGATATCCCCTGTCTCGGTTGTAGTTTTCAGCATACTCTCAAAGCCTTTTGGTAATGAGGGCTGATTGATGCTATCTTGAAAGCTTCTGATCGAGGCTCCATTGCGTGTTGATGATTTGTCAGAACTCGCTCTCTGTCGCATAGGATTGATACCACTTGGACTCAGTGAGCCATTGATACCGCTGCCAACACTGACACCACTGAACCCTCTTTCACGATTTATTGGCTGTTTTCCTGGTGGAACAGTTGCCATTGTGGATACATTTGATGTATGTCCAATGACTATGATTGTTAATGGATTGAGAATAAAACTTAATGAAGGAATTAATTACTCTAGAAACAATCCAGAGAAATGGTATGCAGATATGAGGTAAGGTTAAAAAGAAGTGGCAGAAAGTGATTTGAAGCTGACCAAAAGATAATCCTCAGCCTGTGAGAATCTGTAGATTTACAGATGATGATGAGAAAGGAAGAAGAGGTAGTTGAAGATAGCACTTCTGACAAACAAACAAAATGGCGAAAGAGAACATCTGATCGTTGACGGGAAGTCGGTACTGTTGGAAAAGTGAAAGGGGAAGGAAAAGTACATGAAGATCGAGAATAGGTAGGGGGGTGAAATACTTATTGGGAAGGATCAAATGGGAATGACGACTTCTAAATCTGGTCCAACACTTTATTACCTCTCAAATCTCAAGAATCTTCGAAAAATGGATTCAAAGTAAAGATAGGTCCTCAATATCAATCTACAATTCCATAGATAGTATTAAAAATTTGTTTTTATACATCATCTCGACCTCATATCATATCATCATTACACAAGCACCTTCATTTTACCCTGTCCGGAAACTATGCGGAAATTCTGTTTGGAAGTATGTATTAGATATATCATCTCGATATCAAGTCAGAATTTGACAATATCAGGAAGTTCTCTCGTATACATCATCTTGAGCTCATAACGTATGATCCTCTCATAAGCTTTTGATACATTGGGTGATATATCGTTCTTTTAGAAATCATTTTCCTCCCTGAGACATTCAAGGCATCTTTGGATCTGGCGTTTTCTATTTATCACCAATCTTCTTATAGTACTCATGTTTCGATGCCAGATATATGGTTATCATGAGAACCTTTTCATTCCTCCAGTTAAGGAAAGTTGGAAAGAAATGCATTGATTATCTTATACCTTTTGTACTTACAAACAGGCCATCTCTGCTAGCTTTAAGACATTGCCATGATGAGTATCATGGAGACGGTGAAAGTTCCCTGTCAATCGGGATTTGTCAAACTGTGACAGAGATCTGCATTTTACGCAGGAGAGTTGTGTATGTATTTCATGGATAAAACACTTCTTGATGCTTCCCTGGCAAATTGAAGCTACAAAGGCTTCACAAAATATGTGGTTAGTGTGAGATATGTCTAAATTTTGACGAAGGTTCACCACAGGCTTTCTGACAGAAGATAATGCGCTACTCCTAACCTATCAAATACCCGCTGGAATTCATCATTGTTGGATGAGCCAATATTGTGTATTGGAATGGCTATGAATAGACTGATCAGCAATCCGATCTGAAGAACTGTTCCATTGTTTCAGATCACAAGGCATACTTGAACTCGAGCTTTTTGGCTTACTCAGAATGCCCGAGTCATATCCATCCGCGGCTATCTATCCATAATTGGTGGACTTTCAAAAAAGTATGGATTTGTAAGTGAAGAGACATAGAGAAGAGGCTTGAACCGAATTTGTAATTTGTAAGTGAAGAAGCAAAGAGAAGGGGGCTGAACTCATCCTTACCTTGACTTACGCGCCTCGCCTGCCTCCTTCAGCTGGAGTTGACATTTCATAATATGATAACTGTCAATATCTACGTACATATACATACATAATCCAAGTACAGACAACAGGTTCAATGAGTATCAATCGTGCTGATATGATGGTACCAGAAGGAGAGTTCATGAGATAAGGTTGGAGATATACATGTTGGAGTTTAAAGTATAGCACTCCTCTCCTTGAAGAAAGTCTAACCAGCTTTGCGGATCAATAGTTACCGACAGGTCATCACTGAAGGCGGGGTTAAAACAGGGGACTAGATCCATCTTGAATGTTTGATATACAATGCAAGGTCTCAAAATTGGCTACATAATATGTGAATGATGAGATAAAAGCGATAATGATATGTTGTCCTTTATTCAAGTTTGGATTTCTAATGGTCGAAATGATTCAGCCTGATGTTATGTATGGGTTAAATTAGTCTTGGTACATCCTACCCCTAAGGGATATTCGGCATAACATCGCTCTGTGAACCTGTGAACCTGTAATCGTACACAAAAATACTAAAGACACGCTGTTATCTTAATCACTAGCGGGAAGGCTGATAAATTCACAGTAGCCGAATCATCGAATAAAGGGAACACCTCTCCTCTTCTTCCCCGAATCAACACAATCCATTCTTTCTTCCCAACAACCACTTTTTTCTTTTTAAAGAAGACGTAAGTTTCAAATCATCTCATAACTTGGGTTTCTAAAAGTTCCGTTGAATTGGGATACTCTTATTTACACCCGCGCATCTCACACTTTCACAGTGGCATCCCCCTCTAACGCATTGACACTATAGGCCCGTGAATTGAAATACCTTCAATATGCGTTATCTACAATGTGTTGCATTGGCTTTTGCATCAGCTGCAATTGCTTCGGCTTCTGATGTCGCTTCCCTTACCAAGGAAACATTCCCAGATTTCATCAAGGAGAATGATTTGGCCCTTTTAGAATGTAAGTTTCTCTAATATAATGCATTTGCCTCTCATGTGAACCACCGACTAACACTTTTATTCTCTAGTTTTCGCACCTTGGTGCGGTCACTGCAAAGCATTGGCCCCTGAGTATGAAGAAGCTGCTACAACATTGAAGGAGAAGAAGATTGCCTTGGCCAAGGTTGATTGCACAGAAGAAGCCGACCTCTGCCAAAGCTTCGGTGTTGAGGGTTACCCAACACTCAAGGTCTTCCGTGGCCCAGAAAATGTTTCCCCATATTCTGGTGCAAGAAAAGCCCCAGCGTGAGTAGAAGCATTCCATTGCCAGCAATATTAATAAACTAACAAACACATCTAGGATTGTCTCATACATGACCAAGCAATCCCTCCCCGCCGTCTCAGTCTTAACCAAGGATACATTGGAGGATTTCAAGACTGCCGATAAAGTAGTTTTGGTTGCATACTTCGATGCTGAGGACAAGATCTCGAACACCACCTTCAACACTGTCGCAGAGAAACTCCGTGACGATTATCTCTTCGGTGCCAGCAATGATGCAGCTTTGGCAAAAGCCGAGGGTGTTAGCTTCCCATCCGTTGTTCTTTACAAGTCATTCGATGAGGGCAAAGCTATCTTCCCAGATGCTTTCGATGCTGAGGTTATTGAGAAGTTCGCAAAGACTGCGTCTATCCCATTAATCGGCGAAGTTGGCCCAGAAACATACGCCGGATACATGGCCACTGGAATTCCATTGGCATACATTTTCGCCGAAACTCCAGAGGAGAGAACTACTCTGGCTGAGGCTCTTAAGCCAGTCGCAGAGAAGTACCGTGGTGCCATCAGCTTCGCAACCATTGACGCAAAGGCTTTCGGAGCTCATGCTGGTAACTTGAACCTCGACGCTGACAAATTCCCTGCTTTCGCTATTCAAAACACTGTCGACAACAAGAAATATCCTTTCGACCAAAGTGTTGAGATCACTGAAGCTTCCATTAGCAAGTTCGTTCAACAATACGTTGACGGAAAGGTCGAGCCAAGCATCAAGTCTGAGCCAATCCCAGAGAAGCAAGAAGGTCCAGTTCAAATCGTCGTCGCTCACAACTACGATGACATCGTTTTAGATGACAAGAAGGATGTTTTGATTGAGTTCTACGCTCCATGGTGTGGACACTGCAAGGCTCTTGCACCAAAATACGATATCCTCGCTGGCCTTTACGCTGATGCCGGTCACAATGACAAGGTTACCATCGCTAAGGTCGATGCTACTCTTAATGATGTTCCAGATGAGATTCAAGGTTTCCCAACCATCAAGTTGTACAAGGCTGGTGACAAGAAGAACCCAGTTACCTACAGCGGTAGCCGTAGCATCGAAGACTTGATCAAGTTCGTCAAGGAGAATGGCCAACACGAGATTGAAGTTACCTATGATGAGAACGCCGCTGCTTCCCCAGAGGCAGAGAAGCCAATCGCTGAGTCCTTGGCCAAGCAAGCAGAAGCCGCTACTGAGTCTGTCAAGAGCGCAGCTGAGGAGGTTAGTGAGACCGTTTCTAGCAAGGTTGCTGAGGCCACTGAGACCGCAGCTGCTGTTGAGGATCATGACGAGTTGTGATTTAATTTCGAAAAGAAATTTTGGGTTTCTTGTGTTTCATGTATCTGTAGCTTAATCGCAACAGATATTGGGGTTGGGGTTCTTTAAATTGTTAAGGCAATAACATTGGAGCAATACTGGAGCAAAATGAGAATTGTTTATTTGATTATCTGATTTTTACTCGTGATAACATTATCGTTTGAATTATGTAGATCTTTTTATCTTAATTACCTAGATAGGCACCTAGGTACTTATTAAGGTTCTGTTAAAATGTACAGCAGCAGTGATTTGATTGATTGGTGCTGTAAATCGTGAAATCACCCCGCATCGTTTTAGTCAAAAAATATTCGCGCCTCAGGAAGTTAGTTGGTCGGCCGGGGAAAGCTCCAAACAAAAGCTTGATCTTCAACAAAACATACGAAAGAGGCCGCTTAAAGAACTCCGCACCACCACGTAACAAAGCAATTGACGGCATTTTTGATCGACATTCTATTTTCATACTCTCAACCACGATATTGCGAATCCGAGACATAACATTATAAATATAATGGCATCGCGCATCTTATCACCAGCAAGCAGAATGCTTCGCGCACCAGTAATGGGAGCTACCAGAGGGTTTTCAATGAGTGCGAGGAGAGCGGCTCAGATTACGGAAACTCCTTTGCCAGTTAGGAAGCCGGTTGGGGCCTTTAGAGGAGGGTGAGTTAGGAATTTTCTTGTTTGGGAGGTTGGTTTTGGTGTGGAGGGGAAACATGGGAGGGGAGGGGTCTAAAGTTCGACGGGCTCAACGGGTTTGAGGGAAAGAGGAGAAAAGATACGGAAAATGATATAGCTGGATGAGGATGAAAGCTAATTTGTATGGGGATTTCTAGATTGACTGGCTTCCTACTCGGATCAACATTAGCCGGTGCGGGAGTTTACTATTACATTCTCGAGGAATATAAGGTTAGCAATGAGTTGTTGACAGAGGATATTTATGTGAGTTTTATCTCTCTTGGATCTTTGCTATTTGGTTTGGAGGGAATGATGTTGCGGGCTGGGAGGGAGGAGGGAGGATTTAATGACGAGAAGTGGATTGGATAAGAACAAGGCTAACCAAGGCACAATTCAGAGTCTGCAAAATTCAGTACAGAGAGTTCACACATATGTCCAATCGCTAGAGGAAAAGCTTGCAGATTTGGAGAAGAAGAAGAAATAAGTCAAGAGAGAATGTCAGTGGACGAGAAGGGATTGGAAAGGCGATTGCGAGAAAAAGGCATAGTGCGGGAAGCTAGGAAGAGATTGCAAGCGGAAGGAGATCGTGTATAATATCCGAAATGCGATGCGATGAGTTGATTTGATTTGATGAATATCTTTGCGAGCTGCGAGCATAATGCTAGGTTTATAGGAAATAAGAAACATCTCCAAGTACCTCATATTGATTTCATGTGGTGGGGTGTGTGCGAACTTAAAGAAGCTTCTTTGGAGCAATGTAAAGCTTTGAGTTGTAATGCTGAGATATAATTTTGACTGGATCGCATAAATACAGCTTCAGTAAATGTGATCGTTGATTGTTTCAAATAAAAATAAAAAAGTCGTCCTGATATTCCATAACTTCCATATCTCGCAAAACCTCACCATTCACAATATTCAGCCTCGCCTCGCCTTCTAGAAACAAAACCTCACAAACTTTTCCTTCCATTCCTTCACGCTTTTTACATGCTCTAAAAATCACACACAAATATGAATTTCGGCGTCCTTGAAATCGCGCCCTCAAAATACATTCCAGCCCCAGGCTACGCATATGTACCCGATGTATCCAATTCGCCGCAAGTAGGATTACAGCCTTCAGCGCGACGCGCGCGCGGCCCAGCTGGCGCGGGATTGGGCGCGGAAACGACGAAGAAACAGGATGCGAAGATTTTGAGAGAGTTGGCGCAGTTGGATAGGGAGAATCATAGGGATGTTAATATACCGGTTACAGGAGGCGGGAGGGGAAAGGAAGGGGGGAGAGGTATGTGATTTTCTTGGGGGCTTTCGGGGAGAGGAAGAGAGGGGAAGAGAGGAGGGAAATGAAGCTGGAGATATAAATGCGCAAATACTGATGTGAAGCAAAAATAGGAAACCAATCCAAACTCACCCCCTCCGTCCGCAAAATCCTCGCCTCTCAAAAAACATTCGCAAACCATCTCTCCGATTTCGAAGCCCTCTCTTCTCTTCCCACTTCCACAACCACCACCCAACAACCCGCTACCCCTACAATCTCCACCCCCAAAGTACCTCCTGCCCCCGGCTTCACCAGCACCGGAAAGCGCAGCCATAAAAGAAAAGAACCGCTTCCCCCCGGCATCGAACCCCCCAAGCGCAGCCACAAAAAAAAAGATCCCAATGCGCCTGCGATTTCGACACCTTTAAGAAATATGAGCACGTCGATTATCAAATCCGAAGCGGAAGCTATGATCTCCACACCCGCAATTTCTACTCCGACAGAATCCACATTCGCGCCGTTTCTCTGCTCGCTGCCGCCCCCGAAACCGCACCCGAGAGATTCTGATCCGTTGCTTGTTTCGCGCGTGCCGAATTTGCCGAGTGTGGAGGAGATGCAGAGGTTGCTGGAGATGCCGCCGTTGAGTTATATTGAGGCGAGAGGCGGCTGGACAGAGGAGGATAGGAGGAAACCCGGGAGGGTGTTCTGTGAGGTGTGTGGGTATTGGGGGAGAGTGAAGTGTATGAGGTGTGGAGGGAGGGTGTGTGCGTTGGAATGTTTGGGGACGCATAAGGAAGAGTGTTTTAATAGGTATGGTGCTTAGGGGAGGGTAAGACGGGACGAAAAGGCGTGGGAGGGGGCAGAGGTGAGAAGTTTTGGATTGCTTGGGTTTGGGATCTTGGGATCAATTAAGTAGGCAAGTTAATGGGAACAATGATCACCTTGATGGATATCTTCAAGATTGTACGTATATATATTTAGTTTCTATATTGGGATACCCAGGGAAAATGGAAATGAGAGGAAGTCAGGAGTTCAAGTATTGAGTGTCGAGTATCTTTGAGTACAAAGATTCAGACATTCTAATCGGTATTGGAAATTATGTGGAGGATGATGGTAGAATATGTATAATCTTGCTAGCTCATAGTCCACCTATCCGCGTCTTCATCTATCCATCTATCCATCCACCCTACCATTCCAAACCTACCGTCTCCTTCCCACACCCCCTCCTCCTCCCTCCGCCCTCTCCGCCAACGCCACAACCTCCCCAATCCCACTCGCCTCCTGCTCATCTTCCAACGCCATAATCTCCTCTCTACAATCCCACCACTTCTCTTCACTCATCTCAAACGCCTTCGTCTTAATCTCCTTCACACTGAGCGTTTCAGGCTGAATTCCCTTCCAGCGAAGTCCAGTCATTAACGCTTCTTGCCATTCATTACCCGTGCGCTGGAAGAAATCGCGTCGGCTTTCAAACGGACGAGGATGCGGGAGATTATCGTCCGGACTGGTAGTAGAAGTATCGGGTGTATCGTCGAAGGATTCGGGCGCAGAAGTAGTAGGGGATGAATCGGGGAGCTCGGAGGAAAGAGAATCCTTCTCTTTGCGCTTGGATTTGCGTGTGCTTTCGGTGTGCAGATGTTTTTTATCGTCCATTTTTACATCGCCGTCTTCGTCGGCATCTTCCTCGTCGTCGTCTTCGTCGTCTTCGTCATCATCATCTTCGTCGTCTTCGCTGTCTTCCTCGCTGCCAAGCCAGTTCTCGGGCTCTCGTCTAAATATCTCTTTGACGCCATCCATTTTGCCTAGATCAACCGCGTACATTTCATCAAACGTAAATTCGCGATCACCTTTCTCATATGTACCTCCGTAGATATAGAGAACATCATCCTGAACAGCCAATTGTGCATTAAATCTGACGTGGGGAAATTCCATCAGAATCTGTTTAGCGGGTAAGGCATCTGCATCTTCATCTTCAGGCTTGCTTGTGTCAATCTCCATATCATCTGCATCGGCTAGCGATTTGCCCGTCTCGAGCGCGGCGAGATTGCGTAGGAGTTCTTCTTCGTTCGCTTGGCCTCTTCCTCTTCTTCCTCCTCCGCGCTCGTTTCCTCCGTTGTTTTTCTTTTGAGCTCGTGGCTTACGTAGGGCAAGGGGAAAATAACGATTTCGTTCAACGTTCCATGCGAATAGTGTATTGAAAAATTCGCTATCGATTCCCTCCTCGGATTCCTCAACATCGTGTACACCGCCAAATTGAATTCCGCGCCCTTTGTGGTAAGCCATTGTGGCGCCTGCACGTGGAGGATTCGGGGTGTTGGCTGGTTTTTTCCTGCGTTCCCAACGCACGGTGGGAGGAGCGGCGGTCGATGTATCGGCGGGTTGAGTAATGCGGAGATAGAAACAGTCTTGATGGATCATGGGTTTGAGCACGTTGCGCATGGCCATTCCACCGCCTTTCATCTGTTTTCCTGAGACGTTTGTTTTGACACGGGAATAGCCTCCGTACAACACGGAGCCGTTTTCGTGCGGGAGAAAGGTGAAGGAGGATCGGGCGTCGGGTTTCTGGGTCACGGGGGGAAGAACGGGATTGTGCCAGATGAAGTTGGAAGTATCGTAGATCCAGAGGTCGGAGAGATATTTGGTAGCTTGCGATGTGTCTTGGAAACCGCCAAATAGGATAATGTAGTTTTTGTAGTAGGTCATGCGGTGACCGCTACGAGCGGGGGGAGATTTGCCTTTGGTTTCTAGACGTTGCCATTCACGTTCAGAGGGATTGAGGTGCCAGAAATCCTGTGTGTTGTTAGTATATATTCATATATCCATCATCTGTATCCCAGTTCTCAAGTCTGGGAGTATGATGTGTAATGATATGACGTGAAAGAACTCACATTATAATGATAAAAAGTTCCCTGTTTCGGACTGGAGAACTCCCCTCCAAACATGTATATGCCCCCTGCATTTCCACCTCTACACCACGCATGTCCAGATCTTGGCAATGGAGCATTCGGGCTAGTCACTACATGCCACTCATCCTTATTAACCGCATATACATACAAATCATTGAAGAAAGTCGCCAAAGCCCCGTTGAAATACTCTCCCCCGAATAAAAATAGTTCATTCGCATTACTAGGACTAGCGATGAGAGTCGAAGAAGCTCTTGGTTTCGGAGGTTCGCAAACCACTTCTGTGATCTTCAAGAAAGATTCTTGAGCTTTAGCATACTCGGCAAGAACGGAATCGAGATCGATGGATTCATTGTCGCTGTCGTCGGCGGATTTGGATTTTTGAGCTTTAGACTTTTCTTTCTTATCGGCCTTTTTCTCTTGCTTTTGTTTCTTTTCCGCGAGCTTCTTCTTTTTGTCTTCGGATTTGGATTTCTTGTCCTTAGCCATGTTGAAGAGTAGACCAGAAAGTCAATAGGGAGGGGCACAAGTATCACGTGACTGGGAAGAAGAGAGTCAGCGATTCTGTAGAAGTAGTGCGTATAGGTAGCTCAGATGGCTTGGATGTTATCGATCCTCTAATGGCTTTATATGTAAGTTCTGAGGAGCTTTGAAAGCGTATGCATGATCCTGTATGTTGTATCATGTAACCACTGGGCAGTGAATGGAAGAATTTGCAAGCACGGGACCCATAAAAATGAACTTTCATTTTCTCAATCAATTGAATGATATTGAGCAACCATAACCATGATACTACAAACTGTACTCTTTCCTTCATCTCAAATATGTCTGTAATTACTATGTAGGTAAACAGAGGTATTGAATATCACATACCTTTAAGCTTTTCCCTACTCTTCCAAGGTTATTCCAATCAAGTCTTTCTTCTTTGTTAAAGATGTTTGTTTATTTCTTGGTGGGGTGGATTGAGAAGGCAAGCAATCCAGCAATCCACCCTTGAGGCCGACTTGGCCCCACGTTTGCATAGCTTCCCCTCCTGGTGCCCCCCAAATAGACAGGTGCGTGAATACTCGAGTATATATAGAGATTATATCTTCATATAAGACACATGTGAAAATCTCAACCCGATAACATTCGCTACATATAAAAGCGGTAATCCTTCTTTATATCCTTCAAGTATCATACATGGATAGGTGTACAATCTCACTCTTTTCCACTATCCATTGCTTATCTTTCTTTGAGCTTGAGATATCATATTAAGCAAAGCACACTTCAGTCAGCGGTGTGCTCATCCAACGATTTATATATCTATTTATATTGTTGCTTTTTTACCCTTCAATTTATAGAAGTGTCTTTTCTTGAGATACCTCTTATGCTCAACCTCAACAAACAACTCTTCAAATTGTTAAGGACAACACCAGCCTCAAAACTACCTAGCAAAATGTCCTTATCTCAGCTTGTGGATTCAAAAACACATTTGATACCAGGTAAGATATTATCTACGTGTTGATTTCTCTATCTTTTGAACACACTTATATATTCATGTTTTTGTATCTGTCATGACCAATTTGTTCTCATCTGCTCAAATTGGGCTCAATCTACAAACAATTCATGACTTGCCATGTTCCTTATCTGAATCTATCATTGTTTTCTGCTTAACACTACTAAGCAAGAAATACAAACTAATATATCCCCAGGAAAACTGAAAGTTTCGGAACTATTTTTCGAGGTTCCTTTGGAGTGAGTAGTATCCCCAGAGAATTTCTCATATTCCAAACAAACAGCAACGAGTATCTGCTTTGAAAATAAGACTCTAACTCCAGCCCACCTATCTAGCTACTCTAATGAATCAAAAGGCTCAATTCGAATATTCGCACGCAGTGTTATCAAGTATGAGAATCCAGCTACAAGACCCACGGAAGAAGAAACCCGCAAGTCTTCCCAAAAGCCCTGGTTTGTTTACCTCCAAGGGGGACCAGGTTTTGGATGCAGACCACCTCAAGATTCTCCAATAACCAATGTAGTCCTCAATAAAGGCTATCAAATGTTATATATTGATCAGCGTGGAACTGGATTGAGCAATCCTATTTCAGCTGGTACTCTGGCTTTGCAGGGAGATGCTCAACGTCAAGCCGATTATCTTAAGCATTTCAGAGCTGATAATATTGTGAGGGATTGTGAGGCTATAAGAAAGATACTCACTGCTGATTATCCTGAAGAACTTAAGAAGTATGTAGTTTTCTTCATTCTCTTCCGAGTTCTCATTTTCAATTACTCTTTCATCCCAAAAACATTTCCTTCTTCCCGTCCCTTCTCAGAACTTTGTCTCTCGACATAGACGAAGTTCGTTTTTCATACCATTGATTCCACGTTATTGAAATCCAGAGTGAACACCCGCTAATATCATACAGATGGTCCGTGTTCGGCCAATCATTTGGCGGTTTCTGCATCCTCACATATCTCTCTTTTCACCACCAAGGTCTACGTGAAGTTTTCACCAGTGGCGGTCTTGCCCCAGTTGGGCACTCAGCCGATCGGGTCTATCGCGCTACTTTCCAAAAAGTAATTGAGAGGAACCGAGCCTACTATCAAAAGTTTCCCGAAGATGTTGCTGTTGTTCAAGGTCTGGCAATTCACATTAGCGCTAAGAATGGACTACAAATGCCATCTGGTGGTACATTGACCGTGAGAATGTTCTTAACTTTGGGGATTCAGTTTGGGTTCCATGGAGGTTTGGATATAGTTCATGATATTGTGTTAAGGATGAGTTCGGATTTGGATCAGTATTCGTTCATTACCAAGCCTACTCTTAAGGCTATTGAGGATGTAGTCAGGTGAGCAGTTTTCAGTTCCCCCTCTCAAACTTCCAAAACTCACCAAATTCCTTGGTATTCCCAAATTTCCACTTGATAAATGATCACTAACATTCCCATAGTATGGATAACAACGTGATCTACGCTATCTTGCACGAATCCATCTATTGCCAAGGCAAAGCCTCAGACTGGGCCGCCGACCGAGTAAGTTCTCTTCCATCACCTCTATCACCATCCATCTAATCCCTAACTCCTTTGCCACAGGTAGGAAAATCCCTCTCCGAATTCAAATGGCTCACCGGGCGTCCCCGTTCCCCCTCCTCCCTAATCAGCGAGCCGCTCTTCTTCTCCGGTGAAATGTTTTATCCCTTCATGTTCGAAACCTCCCCCGAACTTTCCGCCATCTACCCAGCCGCCAAGATCCTAGCCGAATACACAGAATGGCCCCCTCTATACGATGAATGGCAATTGGCACGAAACGAAGTTCCCATGTATTCAGCTACGTATGTGGATGACATGTATGTGGATTTTGGGCTAGCGCAGGAAACAGTTAGATTGGTAAGGGGATGTAAACAGTGGGTTACTAATGGGATGTATCATGATGCTGTGAGGAGTAGGACGGGAGAAATGATGGGAGAACTCTTTGCGCTGAGGGATGATGTTATCGATTAGTGGACGGAGAAAAGGAGAGCTTTCTTAGGGAAGGACGAAAAGGAAAGAATGAGAAAATATAGAGCGAGTGCATAAAATCCATTGAGTTACGATAATGCGAAGATACCGCATGCATAACACGCATTTGGATCCCATTCATCAACGTTGAACTTTCACGTTCGGCACAATACCATTAGACTTACCCAATTGATCGATTTTACACAAACCTTCTCATTTCTCTCACTTCATCCAAACTACCCAGAGAACCATACCTCAAAACTTCGAATTAAAAACCGGTGACCCTTATCGTATCATCTTTATGAAATTACTATGTGGAAAATATCTTGTCTCTTCTCTTGTCATATAAAATCATACACATTTACATCTAGTATCTATCTAGGGAGACAACTAGTTACCCAACTAAACAACAAACAACCACAAATCCAACATGAACTCCAGCTCCCAAGCCCATCCCATCATACCCCTCCCCAAAACACCCAAAAACTCACAGCGCACAGCTCATCAGTAATGCGTGATATGAAAAACACAACCTTAATTTCCTTACTCCTGGTGACTTGATTTCTACTTCTCCTTTAAACTTTAAACTTTGAAGTTTTGAAAGGGTGACTCTAGAAGGATAAGGTACCGGTGAGCTCTCAACTATGTCAACATCTATCTAGGTATCTAGGTAGGTAGTATCTGATATTTCTGATCTCGATTCTCACTACTACCTACATAAACAATCCCAATATATATAATATAATACAACTGACATCTCCCGATTTTCTATTCTCATTATTTTCCAAAATGATAAATTTACATCTGTTCTGTACAAATGCCACGCCCGTTATTAACTAATTCCCTAACTCCCCCACCCTCTCCTCCCCACACCCCCGGAACTCCATCATAAAATCATCGTTAACTTCCTGCTCTCAGGAACGAAATCTAAAATTCCACCTCCAAAACAAGCGCTCTCATATCCCTTTCCTTTCTCCACAAGCACCGCAGAAAGCGACATCTCCGGCATTGATATACGATCCGTTTTTGCAAACTGCACTTGTGCATTTCCACGAGTCGTGTACATGGTTGGGACGCAGGACATTGGCGCAGATGGTGCAGGTGAGGGAATGGGGTGGGTTTTTTAGGGAGCAGATGGGACAGGTTGATGGAGATGGAAATGGGGATGGAGACTTGGTTCTTGGCGGCGCCGAATTGAGAGGAGGTGTTTGTAATTTGGTTTCGGGGGCTATAGCGATGGGCGATCTTGTTTTGATCGAAGGAGTTTTTGCGGTGGGGGTATTCGTCTCGATATTTTTGCTTCTAGTCGGCTTCTCTGTCTTTGACGACCCAGGCCCGTTTAGTGTCACTTCTTCTTGTGATCCCCGTTTAACCTTTGATGAGCTATCCGGTTTAAAGTATCTTTCAATACTCTCCATCCCCCTCAATTCCTCGAATTCTCTCTTCGCATCCTCATTATCTCTGTCCTCATCTTCACAAACTTTGACCATTCCCCTCCCCTTTCGATCTACAAGTCTACTACCATCAAGATCAAGTGCATCGTCTGGTTCAGGCTTAATGTACATTTCGTCTTCCACATCACTTTCTGCTTCGCTGTCGGTGACTAGGTCTTCATCTTTGACGTCTGGCTCTTCTTTTTTCACTTCGAAACGAGCCAATGCAGCAGCAGCGCGAAGTTCTCGGCCTCGTTTACTACCGGCTACTTTAGGTTTGGAAAGATTCGTTTTACCTTTCTCAAGAGCGACTTTTGTAGCAACGTCTTCTCCTACTGTGGTTGTTTGGATTAGTACTGTGCTTCGAGATTGAAGGGGTTTTAGCATTGGTGGGAAATAGATGCCAGACTCACAAGCAACTCCATTAACACCAAATTTCTTTCTAATTCTCCTCTCTTTCTGCTCCTTATAAGTGATCTTCGGTCTTGCCTTCCTCTTCTTCCCTCCCCCTCTCGACTTGAAAGTTCCACCACATAAATGTTCCGGCAATACTTCTCCCTCACCCAACTGATCTCCCATAAATGCACCATCTTTCAATAGTACACCTTGTCCCCAAAGTCCATCACCCGTATATCCCCTCTCCCAAAGCCCCTTCATCTCCGCCGAATATTCATTTCTAACTTTCCAGAATGCCCCAGAATGATTCATTTGTTTACAATGCGCCAACTCATGCATCATAACCATTTGAACAAATTTGAACGGTAGCCATCTTCCCGTTGAAGGCGATTTGAGTACAAGTTGTATGACTTCTCCGTTATTGAAATTGCGACCTGCATATTTGATTAGCATATCCGGAATGAGCTGAGAAGGGGAGATCATACCCCAGAATTCTAAATTGGGAGGATACTCTTCTAGTGATGCGACAGCGAGATGATGATTGTTCATTATGGGAGTACATTGTGCGGCAATTCGTTCCAAAAATTCTTGAGATTTGGATTGATCTTCACCAGAGAGGGGTTTGATGAAGACGACGTTATTATTTGGTTGTGTTCTTTTGGCATTGATTCTCTCCCAACCTAAAGGCATGATGTCGATTATTTAAAGGAGTGAATCAAGATAGTATTTGTACCAACAAATTAACGTCTTCTTATGTATATTGAGGAGGAGATGAAAGTAGGTACCTAGGTAGTGACAGAAAGAACCAGATGTGATGAGGGGGGGTGATAACGATAAGACTTCGCGTGTGAAGAAGCACGCGCTCAGAGCGCCTAATCACGTGCAGCATTACTCAAGAACAGTGCTTGGACCATATCTCCGTGACCGATGCAAGTCCCTTTTTAGTTTCAGATTTTTTCGGGAGCAGAGTTATCTCCCCGACCTTGACCTCTCATGGCCAAGGTATTACCATAAATTTGATGCTGGTTTTGTATGCCGAGACCCAAATTGGGGTCTCAATGGTGCATGTTTCCCCAAGTATTGATAAATCAATTATATAAATGATCGAATGCGGGGAGCTTGGCAAGAGCCGCTCCGAAATACATAACAATTAGCTTGATGTTAGAGTGGTAAGCGGTCGTATGTGCCACATTAGTATATCCCAGATATGGTTGTCTGTTTCTACTATATATACTTCCATTTCCTTTGAGATGTACTTTCCTTTCGTATGCTCAGTCCTCCTTCTTCTCCAAGTCTCCTTGTTATATTCTACCTATAATTTACTTTCGATACCATATACCATCTCATAAACCAGACCAAAGTCTTTGTCTTCCCAATAGTTTTCTCTATGATGTCAGCATCCACTCAACCTAAGAAACCTTTCCATGTCGCTATCTGCGGTATGTTTGAACCTAAAAATCAAAGTAAACTTCACCTAATAACCATTCAGGCGGAGGCATCGGTGGATTATGTATGGCAATTGGTCTCATAACACAAAACATTCCATGCATAGTATACGAAGCCGCGCCTGCATTTGCGGAAATTGTATGATCACATGCTTTCCTGTATAACTTACTCTGATGCTCATATTCCACAGGGTGCAGGAGTATCATTCGGACCCAATTCCATCAGAGCAATGAAATTGATAGATCCAGCTATCAAACGAGGCTTTAACAATTGCGCAACCTACAATGGATCACCAGAAGAAAGAGATGTCTGGTTTGATTTTCGGATAGGCACGTCCGAAGAAGGCTGGAAAGATTTCAAAACTGGAAAACCACCAGTTAAAGAAGGAGAATTCCTGGCTAAAGTTGTGGCGGAAGGTTATGGACAAGCTTCTGTTCACAGAGCTCACTTTCTCGATGAATTGGTTAAATTGGTTCCAGAGGAAATCGCACAATTTGGAAAGAGAGTTGAGAAGGTAGAGGAGAAGGGAAGTAGGCTGTTGATGACTTTCCAGGATGGAACGACGGCAGAGGCGGATGCGGTGATTGGGTGTGATGGTATTAAATCGAGGACGAGGCACATGGTTCTTGGTGGTGATCATGAAGCCACTTCACCGGTATTTAGTGGGAAGTATGCATATAGAGGTCTGATTCCCATGGAAAAGGCGATTGGAGCTGTTGGAGAATATTTAGCCAAAAACAGTCAGATGTATCTAGGCCATAAGAGTCATGTAAGTATTCTTCCCTCATCTGATTCAATATACACTAACATCCCTCTAGATCCTAACATTCCCCATTGAAAAAGGCGCCACAATGAATGTCGTAGCTTTTCAAACGCAACCGGATGGAAAATGGGAAAACGAAAAATGGGTTCTCCCAATGAAAGAGTCAGACATGTTCTCCGATTTCGAAGGCTGGGGTAAAGATGCAAAACACATTTTATCACTTATGAAAAAACCAGACGTCTGGGCTCTCTTCGATCACCCCCCTGCTCCAACTTACTATAAAGGTAGGCTTGTGCTCTCAGGTGACGCAGCTCATGCAAGTACTCCCCATCAAGGAGCAGGTGCGGGGCAAGCTATCGAAGATGCCTTTGTTTTGAGTAATTTACTCGGAGACTGTAAGGAAGTGGGTGACATTGAAGGGGCGTTTAGAGCGTACGACGAGATTAGGAGACCGAGAAGTCAAAAGGTAGTGAAGACGAGTAGAGAGGCAGCGGAACTTTATGAATTCGAGAATGAGGAGGATGTGGGGGATGATGGCGTGGATGTGAATATTGAGAGTATGAAAAAAAAATTGGTGGAGAGGTGCAAGTGGATTTGGAATGAAGATCTAGGAGCGCAGCTGGATAGTGCTAGGAGGGCTATGAGGGCAGGGGGCGACAGGGCGAATCTTTAAACGGCGAAATGGATTTAGAATGTATGTTGGACAACAACCAATATGAAGGATACGGGACAAGATGTAAAATATTTTCTATTTTTGTTGCTGCGTGGTTTTGAAAGCGCACCTGGGAGATGTGCAAATAATTACCTATGTATTGGAAGATTTATGTTATCGAACAAGATATTCTGGAAAAAGCAGTCGCTCATCCAGTTCAACAATTGTGACCTCAGTATATTCAATCAACGTATCGTACGATTCTTCTTACCAATTCTTTGGTGGGGAATTTCTCTCAAAACAATTTACAGCTATATCCTTCGCTTCAATTGATTTCCTAATCTACTTTGATCAACGTCTCTTGCAAGTTTGTCTACACGAGACGGTATCATATATCTGACTATCCGGGGACTTAAAAGTCTAGCTCATGCATCAAAAGCAAGGAGACGTCATATTTCTCATCATTTCATCCGATTCGTCTACGTAAACCCCACCACATCCCCCACCATAAGCCTTTGCCACTTCTCCACACACTCCCCAATTCTGACCAACACGCCCGCAGCGAGTAATCTCCTCTTCTCATCTTCCTCACTCCCTGCGCCAATCCCTTTGAAAACCCCTTCAACCCACTCCCTCGTCTCCAATAATTCCCTCCCATGTCTTTCCGCCAGACCCCTAAGATCTCCATCATTAATCTCCAAAATCGTCATAAAAGAAAACAATAGCGCTTCTTGCACCACCGTATCTGTCATCGCTTGCATTCTTAAACCAAGACATAAATCCCAAAATTCGCTCGTCATTTGTGGAAGACTTAGTGTTGATTGACCCGAAGAGTGGAGGATTATACTAAGGGTTTTGAGAAAGAGGCTGAGGAGATAGGGTTGGAAAGCGATGTTGGCAGAAGAGTTTGAACCGTAGGCTTTGAGGTGAATGAAAAAGCGACCAGTTAAAGGGAAGAAAAAAGAGGTAGAGACGATTTTGGCAAGGGCATTGGAGATAGGCTTTTTGCGCTTTTTCTCGACCTCGAGGCGCGAGGAAAAAGTGCGGACTTTAAGAATATTTGGACCGCTTAAGCTGTCGGCTGTTTGGGCTGCAAGAGGCGCGAGGAAAGTTTTTTGCAGGCTGCTGGTTAGGGCTTCGACGGGGTTGGCCGTTGCGCTAAGAGCAGTAAGAGCAGGCTTTGAAGGGGACGGAGAATAGTATCTGTGCATTGCTTCTGGGAGCTTTTTTGAAGGAAAAGACGATGAAGATGAAGATGAACCAGTGGCATTGGTGAGAGACTTGTCTTCAGAACCATGGCCACCTAGCTCCCGAGCTCCGAGACCGAGTGTGGTAAGAACAGTAGCACGCTGAGCTAGAGAGTAATCGCCATCAAAGAATGTTTTCGAAAACCATTGGCCCATTTTTTCTGGTAGTGCAATGAGGATGGCGATCATAGCTTGTGAACGCATTTCTTGGAAGTTCTCGATATCATATTTGTCTTGCAAACCAACAAGAAGAGTTGCGATCTCTTCCACGTGAGAACTGACCTCTGCACCAAAGTTGGCTTTACGCCGTATCAAGGAAGCTGCAGTAGAAAGTGCTAGTTTTTGACGATCGTAGTTTTCAGTATCTCTTAGATAGGTGATGAGATCACGAATATAGACTGGAGCTGTTGGTTTGTTTCTGATGACAAGTGTTGGATCTTCATCAGAGTCTTCGACATCGGAATCAGGTTTAGCATAAGGAGTAAGTCCATCGTCATCAGATTTTACTTCTTCATCGTCTTCAATTTCTTCGATGGAGATGATTTTAGAATTTCCTTTGAGGGGGTTTGGTTTGGACGCTGGCTTGGCCTTTCCAGCTTTCGTTGTTTTCGATATTTTTGGAACAAACGTCGACTTGAGAGGCTCGAGATTGCCAATTGTATCTGATACGTTTACCAAACTCTTGTACCATTTTGCCTCGGACGTTTTCGTATCTTCAATCTTAAAATCCATAATCTTATCTCCTTTATCGACTAAGCTGGACATGGCTTCTCCAATGACCATACCCAAGAAGCGTGCTCGAGGTGATGATGCAGCTAATCTATTTGAAACAACACTCAAATGAGAACCCGACCTCATGATCATCGTAAGTCGAAGAGGCGACATTCTACAAACGTATCCGGCAGACAGGAGGAGAACTTGAGCATGTACTTGGAATCATGTTAGCAAAGGAATGGTATTTGATTGCTTGAAATAGCATACCTTCTTGTTGCAAGGTAGGCGCATGTCTAATATACAAATTATCACCAAATTGGCTCAAACTCCTTTCCAATATGCTTTCCATATCTTTCTTACTTTTTGAGAGAGATGCGATTGCAGCACGTCGAATTGCCACACCTTCGCCTATACCAGCTCCCGAGGAGTTTGTCAACCAAGATATCAGATAATCTTTCCGTGACTCATGATCAGCGATTAGCATGCTAATGAGCTTAGCCGCTGCTGATACGATGACTGCATTTGCTTGCCACCACTTCTCATCATCCTCCGATGTGATATCCAATGATAGGTTATCCCGTGACAGTAGATTTAGAAATGTATAAAGTAGATTCCGTTGTTCAAAGCTTGGAAGGTATCCATATAGCTTCAAGAATTTTACTGCATCTTCTTCTTTTTGTAGGAGTAGAGAGCCTAAAACCTCTTTGGCAATATTATCTGGATCCCGGTGAGCGATGAAATCAATTCAATTCAACGAGTAGTCTTACCAATATGACCAAGCCTAAGACACTTCCCAAGGAGCTCGTTACAGCTCTTCCATGCTTGCTCGGAGTCTTGTGGCAGGACTTTCAACCAGAAGATGATATTTTGACCCAGCCATCTGCTATAGGAGCCTCCATCGGAAACCCAATACTTGCCATTTGGCTGTTTACTGAGTTCATTAGAGATTGCTTCGGCCTCAGCAGTGACACCAATGATCTTTCCACTTCCTATCAAGGCTAAGAACTCGTTGAAAAGAACTCTCTGCTTGATAGGGGCATCAGATGAACTAGTGATAGTGTTCCAGAGCTTTTCGATGGTGCTTTCCCCTTCAAGAACCTCAACACAAAGTTGCAGCTGTATCTTTAGACTCTCTTCGATACTTGAACCTATATATCGTTAGATAATCAAATTAATAGCTTCTTTAAACCTAATTTTCGGGTAGCTCACCTCCTATATTCTTCTTAGTCTCCTTGGACTGCTGCGTGAGTCGCTTTAAATTCAGTAATATAGCATTAATACCGGTTGTACTTCGAATTGATTTAAGCAGTAATTTGAAAATAGGAGATTGCTTGTTCTTTTTGGCCTTGTCGCCTGACTCATGAAAAATACTCCAGTAATTGGGTGTGACTTCAGACACCAAAATATGTACCAGCTGAGAAGCCAGAGGACCTGGAGAGGTAATACTAAAATCTGTTTCATTATCAAGAAATTCCAGAGCCAACTTCAAGTCATCAAAACTGGGCTGATTTTTCAGAGTTTCCAAAGCTTGTTCAGCGCTTGATATGTGTATAGGAATTGTATGGGTCTTCTTGACTGGCTGGATTAATGGTGAAGAGGTAGAAACCTCAATAAGAGCATTTTCATCCTTTTGCTCTTGTCTCTTATAGACTATACTCACGGGTGTGAGTAGATCATCCATAGTTGCATTAAATTTAGTTATTAATGAATGACTCTGAGTAGATTTTCAGATTCAAGTAATTTTTTGATTCTCAGAGTCTACAGTACAGCTAGATATACGGCGGGCGATCGCGGCTAGCGCGTTTGCGATAGCGCTAACAAGGTCATGCACCTCGATAAGAAGACACTCTATTTCCAACAGTTCCGAGCTATTGTGATCATACAATTCTCCTTCTTTACAACAAATTCCTGTACCGCAGAGGAGTACTCGAGAAATTATTAAACACCCAAGTTCTCTAATCATGGCGACCCAAACACTCTCAAGATGGTACGTATAACCTTCCGATCTGTTTACTATTAAACTAACAATTTGAAGGACTTATTTAGACAATATCCGTCGAACTCCTGGACCATTTACTGATGAGGAGTTTGATGGTAGCGAGGCATGCACTGCTCTCCTTGATCACATGAAAATTCTGTAAGTTTAACAATTCTTGAAAATAAAGAAAGAATATATTGCTAATACGTCTCCAGAGTAATGTTGGTTGCCTAGGAAGTTCACAGAATAGAGCTCCGAGTGCTAACAGAAAGTAGTGGAGCGGGAGGTCTTGGTTGCGAAATCTTGAAGAATCTAGCGCTATCAGGATTCAAGACGATTCATGTGATTGATATGGGTACTTTCTTGTTCAACCCAATCTGAGATAATACTCTAACTAAGCTGTTGTAGATATAATCGACGTTTCAAATCTGAATCGACAATTCCTTTTCCGCCATAGCGATGTTGGCAAGTCCAAGGCTGAAGTTGCAGCCAAATTTGTGGAGAAACGAGTAAAGGGTGTCACGATTGTACCGCATAATTGCAAGATCCAAGACAAGGATGAGGATTTCTACATGCAATTCAGCATTGTTGTATGCGGGTTAGACAGTATCGAAGCCCGACGATGGATTAATTCTAAATTGGTCGACATGGTTGATATGGAAAATCCGGACAGTCTGAAGCCATTGATAGATGGAGGTACCGAAGGTATTAGAAATGTTTCAAGTACTTAAAGCAAATTTGCTAACTGTATTATGTAGGGTTCAAAGGTCAATCCCGTGTAATCCTACCGACCATGACTTCCTGTATCGAGTGTCAGCTTGATATGCACGCGCCAAGAGCTGCAGTTCCTCTCTGTACGCTAGCTACAATTCCTCGCCAACCGGAGCATTGCATCGAGTGGGCTCACATCATGGCATGGGAGCAAGAGAAGCCATTTCCCAAACTAGATAATGATGATCCAGAACACATCACTTGGCTTTACAAGAAGGCCTTAACAAGAGCGCAAGAATTTAACATCCCGGGCGTTACTTATTCTTTGACTCAGGGAGTGGTCAAGAATATCATTCCAGCAATTGCCTCCACCAACGCAATAATTGCAGCAAGCTGCTGTAACGAAGCGTTCAAAATCGCAAGCAGTACCAATCCCTCTCTTGGTCTGGAAGAAAATTATATGATGTACAGTGGAGACGACGGTATTTACACTTACACCTTCAAGCATGAGAAGAAGGACGACTGTCCCGTGTGTGGAAACCTGGCAAGGGATTTGAGCATCGACCCCAATTTGACTCTTCAAGAGTTCATCGATTCTCTTGCTCATAGACCAGAAGCACAGCTCAAGAGACCTTCGATTCGTTCAGCTGACAATAAGTCTTTGTACATGCAGAGCCCGGAGAGCTTGCGTGTGAAGACTGAGCACAACTTGTCGAGGAAGATGGGAGAAATGACTGGGGATGGGGATGAGGTTGCAGTGACAGATCCGTCATTAGGTTCAGTCATGTTCAAGTACAGACTGAAATTCTCCAGGGCATTTGTCGCAGATGCTACGAATGAGAGTGTGTCCGCTTAGCCGAGGTTTAGCTGGGAAAACACGACGGTGAATGAATGATGTGAAAATGAAGTAGATTTAGCGGGATCATAGGCAAAAGGAGTTCTAATAGCTTGCATATCTAGTTGCCTATGACTGGGTTATAAAAGAATGATATCATATAAATAGCATTGATTTTTTGGCTATAATAAACTCTTTAGAATCTAGATACCCATTTATCCACGAATAAACCAACCAACCAACGCCATATTTCCTAAAACTCCTGCAATGCTCCCCTATATATCTCCGCAAATTACTTCGTCATGTTTTGTAAACTCGTTTTGAACGCTTCACACTTTGTTCTCAGTGTCTTGATCGACTCCAGGAACAATTCATCACTATCCCATTGTCCCAAGCTCTCAATCGAGAAAATGAAATGATCTCTGACTCTTCCCAATTTGACCTTGCCTTGGAATTCCTCATGTCTTAAACATTCTCTGCTGACCGTATCCCTCATAGCATCTACAACCACTGCCTTGTCCTCACCCTCGTGTCCTTCATATCCACTTCCTTTAATCTTTGCCTCCTTTGCAGTAACCTTCTCAATTCCAATAACGCCGTCAGGGAAACATCTCTTGAACTTCTTTGCGTCTTTGCCCAAGATTGGTTGAGTAATATCAATCACTGGCAATAATCGATATGAAGCTGTAGCTACCGGCGAAAACTTGGCGTGATCCCTTCCAATACCCTTAATCGCATGCATATCGATATCAATGACTTGACCGGGTCTCATCTTCGCGATCAAAATATCTGGATTAGGACTCTTGATAGTGTTCTCGCCGCTGAAATACTCGAGTTGTCTTCCAAAAGGCTTAAATTCGATATCCTTCGCATATACATGTGCATTGTGGTATATTTTTCTTGGATCCGTTTCTCCTGGGGCAGTTTCCTTGTTGCGTGTACATTCGACTTTCAGGGTCAATTGAATAGTATTATGATCGAAAGAGCCGAGGTGACGTTCTTCTTCGGGGGTTTCTTCCTCGGGCTTTTGGAACCATTTCATGAAATCTAAGAGTCCTTCTTTTCCTCCCTTAAATGGTACGAGACCGAGACGAGCGCAGAGAACTTCATCTTGGATTACAGAGGTGTTGTTTTTGACGAAACAGTATTCGATAGCGAGTGTGGGGATTTCAGCAATAAGGATTCGACGGAAGGCATTGGCGACTGAGGCATCGATGCCAATGAGGGAGAATGAGGAGAGGAGTGGTTCGTTTTGGTGGAATTGTACTTGGAGGTTCTCGGCGAATCTTTGTTTATTCCATGCATGATTTTCATTAGGCCAATGACCTGGAAAATCTGTGGATGTGATGTCGGTGACGGTTTCGGTGTTTATTCCAACTATCTATGAATGGAATCAGAAATGAAATCAGTGTACATTTGAAGACTTTGTACCTTTCTAGCTGCCAATTCTCTTTCAGAAAAGCTTCTGGGTGGAGGGGCATCAGCCGCAGTGTATTTTTGTTTTGGTGCCATTTTGAATAATTCTCTAAACCCAAATAAAAAATCGATCGCGGGGTCGTTCTACTCTCAGTCGCACTGTCGCAAAGATTCTGAAGATACAAAAAAATAAATTTTGATATCGGCATCAAAGATCAACCGGCGCCGACCCTTGCTATCCATAACAACCAATCAAATGATCTTAAATAAGCAAAGCTAAACAAAAGATCCGTGCTAAGAAGTCAAGAACATCATCAAGATAATCAAAGAGGCAAACGCTAAAACGGCCGCACTCTCCACTCCTCAGTCTCATTGTCTCTCTCAAAACATTGAGATCTGGTAAAAATCATCCAGTATCTCTTCAGTTTTGTTCACAATGGTCGCATCACTATTCCGGCAGGCCGGGCGCACAGCTACTAGATGCTCGTTGCGACCCACCACACTTCGTCCCTCAACATCAAGAGCCTCAATTAGAGCATTTTCAGCACTCCCAGCCCGCAGATACGCAGAGCCATACGAGGGCACAAGATTAGTTCCTACCGATGAACATTTCGCATTCAACAACACTCCAGATAATCTCGACGTAGCTCCCGATTCAAGACTGCACGAAGACGAAAATGTGGAGAAGAGGAAGATTCGCCATTATACCGTGAACTTTGGCCCTCAACATCCGGCTGCTCACGGTGTGTTGCGTTTAATTTTGGAGCTTAACGGAGAGGAAATCGTGAGGTCGGATCCTCATGTCGGTTTATTGCATCGGGGAACTGAGAAGTTGATCGAATATAAGACATATATCCAGGCTTTACCATACTTTGATCGATTGGATTACGTTTCTATGATGACCAATGAGCAATGTTTCTCTTTGGCTGTTGAGAAGTTGCTAAATGTTGAGATTCCTGAGAGGGCAAAATGGATTCGAACACTTTTTGGTGAAATCACTAGAATTTTGAATCATCTTATGTCGGTTTTGTCTCACGCAATGGATGTTGGTGCTCTTACACCTTTCTTGTGGGGTTTCGAAGAACGTGAGAAGCTTATGGTAAGGAAATTTTATTATTATTGATTTTGACTATCTAAGAAAATGTAATGGTGCTGATATCCAACGTAGGAATTCTACGAACGAGTTTCAGGAGCCCGCTTGCACGCTGCATATGTTCGTCCAGGTGGTGTCCATCAAGATATTCCAGTTGGACTTCTTGACGACATCTACCAATGGGCCACTCAATTCGGCGACCGTATCGACGAAACTGAGGAACTACTTACCGATAACAGAATTTGGATTGGAAGAACGAAAGGAGTTGGTGTCGTTTCAGCCGCTGACGCTCTGAACTTGAGTTTCACTGGTGTTATGCTTCGAGGTAGTGGTGTTCCATTTGACATCCGTAAGAGCCAACCTTATGATGCATATGACCAAGTCGACTTCGATGTACCAGTCGGTGTTCATGGTGATTGCTACGATCGATACCTCTGCAGAATGGAGGAATTCAGACAATCCCTCCGAATCATTCATCAATGCTTGAATAAGATGCCAGCTGGACCGATCCGAGTAGAGGACTACAAGATCTCTCCACCACCCCGTGCTGCTATGAAGGAGAACATGGAAGCACTTATCCACCACTTTTTACTATTCACCAAGGGATACACTGTTCCACCTGGAGAGACTTATTCCGCAATTGAGGCACCAAAGGGTGAAATGGGTGTGTACGTTGTAAGTGATGGAAGTGAAAGACCATACCGATGCAAGATTCGCGCGCCAGGTTTCGCTCATTTGGGTGGATTCGATCAAATCTCAAGAGGACATTTGCTTGCTGATGCGGTTGCTATCATTGGTACCATGGATTTGGGTAAGTTTTCATGAAAACATTTGTCGCTTCGCTTGTAAATCCATGCTAATCATACTCGCAGTCTTCGGAGAAGTTGATCGGTAGTCGTGATTCGACGAAAAGGAAAGTGAGAAAGGAAAATAAGATGCCGGCGATGGTACAGTGGTTTCAAGCAATTCCGGCGCAGATTTTTCTCCTTTGTTCTCAATGTACAAATTCTAAGTGAAAGGCTGAGTTAGCATAGTTCCAGCATTGCACGACATAAATGACTATCCCAAAAAAAAAAATCTGCATTTGAAAACTTACTTGAAATTTTTGCCTTGTTCTTGCTTGATCCCTTTACATTGTTGAGTTTGGTCGTGGCATGCTGCTGATGACTCTTGGTGTACGCAACAGGGAAATGTTCATAGTAGCAGGTGTATCTTGAGAATGCATTTGAGTTTGTCCCTGAATATTTGCTTGAGTAGTTGCTTGTGTCGCTTGAGAATCAGTTTGAACTGGACCGGTAGTAGTAGTCATCTGCATTTGAAGCTGTCCCATAGATTGACTGGTTCTAGCTCTTTGAACAGTGTTGCGTTGCGTATTACCATTCCCATGACGTCCATTGCGTCTAGCTCCATGATGACCCTCATTGAAATATCTCGGAGCAGCAGGAGCTACCAAAGGCAAGTCCCCTAGATAGGGAACCTGTGGTGGGAGTGGAGGTAAGCCATTATCCGAAGCGTGCCCTACCATTCTTGCGCCAGAAACACCACGAGAAAGAGGGGAGAATGTAGGAGCACGAGCAAAACCGCCCATTGGTTGGTGTTCGGCCATGGAGACTGCAGCAGGACCTTGAGCGCGTGTTTGAGGTGAACCACGTGTGTTAGTATTGGCACTGGTGCTGGCATTGAAACGAGGGCGGTCCATGTAGTAGCCTGCGTAGTTATAGGTGTCTCGTTGGGCATCGATATCCATGGCTTGGTGTTGCGGATAGATCATTGGATAGCTGGTTGGATCTGCAAATACAGTAGGAGGAGGATGTTGAAATCTAGGTTGGCTAGGTGGACCTGTTTGACCGTATGCTCGAGGATCCATGCCACCATTTGGTGCTCTCTCGGAACCGTGCATTGGCATTGGCATTGGCGCATTAGGCTCCGGATTGGGACTCCAAGAGTACTGGTTTCCAGGGTAGATAGTGCTACCATTTCCATCGCTACAAGTAGATGGAGCGAAATTGGGACTCTGATAGCTAGGGGGGCCTGAAGAAGGGGGTGGAGGCATCTCGAAAGAGTGAAATGCATGAGTTTCAACTCTGTGGCTGGCGAGAATGGGATGTCCTGGAGGATAGACACCCATGTTTGACATTCTTGGATCAGGGGGGATGATCATCATATCTCCGTACATAGGAGATGAACTTGTCCTAATTGGTGGATTCTCGATGGACCGAGCAGGTACAACGCCTGTAACGGGATTCATATCGTATGGACCTCCTCTGTGGACGTTGGCAATATGGAAGTATCGGTGGGAAGAGGCTGGATCGCGAGGATGGGGACTACGATATCCTGGTGGTGTAGTGTTCATCATAACGGTATTTCCGCCAATTCCTTCCGCTTGTGTGCCTTTTCTCTCGCGTCCTTCGCCATTGTTGTTATCGCCAGTGTTATCGATTGTACCTGCAGTGTTAGTACCAGTAGCATCTCTGCCTCTTCCTCGTCCTCTGGCTCTAGCTCTTGCATTTCCATCCCCTCCATTCCCACTGCCACTTCTATCTTCCTCTCTCCTGAAATCCCTAGCCTCCAAATCACCACCCCGCTCTCTCTCTGCCCTATCAAATATAACCTCACAGTTACACTCTCCTCGCTCATGTCTCTCTCGATGAGCATTCTCTTCGGCTATGACGCTCATATTCCAGCTTACACGCATGCAAGCATAACAGAATTGGTTGGCAGGAATGGATTGCAAGGCCGGAATAGAGCATGGGGGGAAATTTTCGTTTTGAGCGGTAGTTGGGCACCTTGTAATGCAGGGCAAGCTGCAGTGGCCACAGGTGTAGCCCCAGAACGTCTTGAAGCACATGATGGGCGATTCGAGGGTTGTGCGAGTGGTGTGATAGTTTGTGGTCGAAAATGTGTCTGATTTGTCGTTTAATGGTTTTGCATGGGTATCAGAGTGTTATTTCGTACGAAATTCGGTGTATTATTGTTGATATTGAGGCTATTATTGCAATCGTAGTTGTGAAGGAGGAATGTGGAAGGTTGAGAAGATGTAGTTCGAGGATTAGTTCGAGATTTGAAGTGGTGTTTCAAAAGGTTAGGTGGTAGCGTGGTGAAGGGGTTCGACTTGAGGTAAGTGAATGGAAGTCGCTTTATCGAAAGATTTTTCAAAATTGTAAAAACTATCTGTATATCCAATCAAATTGTCAAATTAGAGTACGTGGGAGTGTTATTTGAGAGTTTGGGGGTCGTATGGTATGGGAGATTGATAGATATGACCTGGATCGGGGTGTAATAGTTAGTTAACGTTCCGATCCAAAAGAGAGAGGCTTTGAGGGGAAACCGGGAGTAAAGGAAGACGTACTTTATTATGCAAGAACTTCGTAGAGTCAACTTTCTTAACGAGAAGTAACACTGCTGTCATTGAATACTGTTTAATGCGTGAGTGCTTGATTAGATTGTGCAATGAGGTCCACAGACTACAATTGCATTATGCTCTCCTGTTCGGAGCTAAAGAAGACAATGAGAAGGAGAAGGAATGAAAGAAATGCATAATATATACCTTGTGTGGAAGAAGCCTCGAAGTATCAACGGCGGAGACTCTGAGATATCAGTAAGCCTTCGTATAGCTATTCGGAGAGATTATGTTAGAAGTGCTCAAAGCTCTAATGATTGTTTGACCGGTATAGATGAAGGATATTGAGTGTAATTAGGAGTAATAAAGGAGGGGATACTCGTTGAAGAGTAGCTATACGTACATTGGTCGATCTGCGAGAAGAAACGCAATGTTCCCAATACCTTTGAAGCTCTCTCTTTCCAGAGCAGTGGTAGTAATAGTAAGTATCTTGTTCTCCAAGGTAGCAAGTAAGTTAGATAAAGTTCTGATGCAGTGTTGCTCTGGGGGACTCACGGAATTATGGCTGTATTTTGTAAAGTTGTATTGGAAGAAAGAGGGCAGCTCCAGAGATACTACTTTATGCTCAAGGGCTTCAGAGGATGGGCGAGATCGGAGCGATAAGGAGGTGAATATGAGGAAGACAAAGAAGAATAGTGGAGATCACGGGGCTGTTTATCCAAATTTTCTTGCAGATATCTTAGATTTTTACTTCAGGTATTACGGGATGAGGGGTATTAAAGCGGGTACTGGAGATGTACTAGCTGTTCTTGCGTCATTGGGAACCTTGATAGAGAAGGAGCTGTTGAGCTGCAAATCTGTTGGGAATATGGAGCTTAGCAGAGTTTGTTTGTGGGCTATTGTGATGATTGTTAATGATATCTGGTGAATATGACTACCTGGTGCTTGTTTCTGCCTTGTTTGGTCAAGTATGTAGCATCCTGTAGTATCTTTTAGTACTTGAGCTTCATTCTATGTACTTTACGAGTGTTCTGTTAATATTGTCAATGAACATCGGATTTATGTCCAGTGATATTTATTTTAATGTTAACTTTATTACACCTGGAGAGAGAAGTAGACAAAATCAGTTTTCTCCTTGATAAGTCATTATATGATGCATAAATATGTATATGATAACATTAGTGATTAAACCCTCAGTTTCATCAATAAAATTACAAAATAACACAAAGATTGATGTTATAGAGAGATTCATTGGAGTAGACATATCATTAAGTGAATCGCGGTGAAATTAAGGTCAGAATAGTTGATTTAAATACCTTTTGTAAATCTTCAAGACATTTCTTTCATATATATGAAGGTAAAAAAGGGGCATTAAAAAATTTCTCGGCAAATGTAGAGTAAAATAGGTGACTTAGACATTTCGAAAGACATAAATGTTGAGATCATGCTAATGTTAATGAATTATGAATAAGAATGAAAAGAGTATAGTTCATGTTGGACTGTTGATAATCCATGTTTCAAAGGTCCAGATCGAGTATCAAGTCGTCGAGAAGGTTTAATATCTAGTTCAGAATCATACAATTAGATTCTTACAATTCTCGAGACGAGAGTTGGCAGGCAAGTATGTAGCTTGTTTCGGTAATTAGTTTATCTTTCAGGGCTGCAAACCTAACTGAGATAAGATGAAAGCTTTGTAGAGAAGTTCATCACCAATTCTTTGTGAGCTTTTGGAATAAGCCCGAACAGCGAAAAGTAATAGTTGTTTAGGGATGAACCTATCTTTGGAAAGAGGAAACAGGATTATAGGAGACAAGGAAGGCTGAATATCTTATTGAAAAAGGTGCTTTACTTATCTTCCAGACTCTCAAGACGAGATCCAATGGGCAATAGTTGAAATTTGTCATAAATTAATCTTTCTTTTAAGCCCAAAAAGTTGGAAAAACAAGACTGGTGAGAATTATTGTCCTGAGCAGATTTCGACTTTCAGCTTCCTTCAAACTCTCGAGAGACGAGATCCAGTGGGCGGGAGTTGAAATTTCTCATAATTCCATCCACCTTTTAGGCCAAAAACTTCAAAGAAGAAGACTGTTGCATGCTATTGTCTTTTGAAGATCTCGGCAATCAATTTGCCTCGGGGTCTGGAGACGAGAATATAATGGAACGTAGTACGAGGGAAAATCAACTTTTAAAGGGTTCGAAGCTGATAGTTTAGGGCAGCAGTGAGTATAATTCTAAGTAAGACTTCGAGTTTCAACTTTTCCCATTCAATCTCGTCTCAAGGTCCAGCAGATAGAATGAGAAGTTGTTTAAAAATGAAGCTGTCTTTGAAGGATGAGAAAGCTGAGCATGTAGGACGAATACAGTTGGTATACTAAAGCAGTATTGTTCTCTGAGAACTTCCTGAATATATATTGGGTGACTAATAATGTGATTAACTTCAATATCATTTAGATGTTCAAGTTTATTATTGATTTGTATCAACCATGCAAGAAATTTATGTCTCAATCTATGTGAATGAGAGGGGGAATTGTAAAAGCCGCAATGTTCAAAATTGATATGGAAAAGTGCCTGGAATTGATGTTGGAAAACGAACCTAGTCCAATTCATTCAACCTACCCCCTTCTGAACTTTACTTGATTCACCAGTATTAAACGCATTATCTCTTCACTTCAAATCTCACTTGGACTGCCCTCAATTCGTTGCTGTGCCGTGCAAGAGTAATCACGTTGGGTAAGGAAATCTCTGACTTGGGAATAGGCTACACAAAAATAATCTGTATCTGCAGGTAGTCTATTGAAGGTCCTACCTGTTTGCAGACTATCTACAAAGTCTTTAAAGAAATCTATATTGTATAGATTATCGGTAGATTATCTGCAGAAAATCTACTTGTATTGATATTGCACAATATTGATATAAGTGGTATGAAGATTAAAAAAAATTTATAATGTCAAAGCTTGGATCACTTATAATCTGGGAATAGCTTCTAAAAAAGTGAATAAAAATTCCGAATTATCTCTCTATTTGGAGATACGGATTTTCTACAGGTAATCTGTAAATCATCTATTTGAACTTTTCAAAAATCTGTGCTGCAAACAGATAATCTGTAGACTATCTGTGAGGCCAATGATCTGTTTGGAAGGTATCCGTTGCGCATTCTACTTGGAAAACAGGTTATGTTCTTCGAAACCCTAAGTCGATCTCGAGAATCGTCCCAATTAATACCTAAATCTAAGAATCTCAACCTTCAAGACTGCGTCTTCTCCCCGAATGATTTGTAACATGTAAAGTGGATAGCTTCAACCTAGAAAGGTGGTGAGAGTGGTGAATGAGGAAAGTATCATTTCGGTATTGTGGTTACAGTCGATTCCGCTTCCCCTGACCAGATCCCTGGCCTCTGGAGAGTGTTCTGGTTTCTATGTCATGGTAAAATTTATTTGCAGTTCTTGATGAATATTCCGAGCTCCTAAAATGTCACTCAATGATTATTTGAGAGTGCCACGTCACAGATTATCTTGCTCCTTTATAAAAGTCTGTATTTATAGTAGAGCCCAACTTCTTTTCAAAACATCTGTGTTTATAGTTAAATCCCGTTTCTTTTCGATAAAGGTGGATCGATTTGGGATACTGATTTCTGACTTTGTTTCTTACTGATGATGGTGATATCGATTCAGGTTCATGAGGATGTGAAATCTACAAGTATGAATAGTATCAGGCGTGTATGTGATTAAGTCGGCCTAGGAGGTAGGGGAGAGTCTTTATGGCTTTTTATTTGTAGCTAGAATTCTATGTTTCTACAGTTTAAAGCCTTGGGTGAAACTATTGAATCCATAGAATTCTACAATCCGTACTGCGAGACAGAAAATAACCAAACCCAGGACTGATTGAGCTGAAAACGAATCGAAAAAGCTAGAGAGCTATGAGATAAGAGTGCTTTCACTCAATATCACAAGGACTCAAGGTTATTTAACAAATTAATGTGGAGATAGACATCCGAAATGTGCATTTCCATCATGGATGTGTACCATCATTTACCCTCGTCCAAACTCCTTTTCGCAGCCTCTTTATGCTTCCGAGGTCCAGTATGGCAACAATGATACAATATAATTAGTGCAATTCCTGCCCCAGAGTTGTCGAAGGCGCTCATCATATTGAAGCAACCGTTCTATCTAGATCATGACTTCCAACAATGAGCCACCAAGGCGCGTCCGGGCAGCAGCTTCATCCGAATCTCACACTGATCAACATGAGAAGCATGCCTGCCATAGTCCAATGACGAAGGCTATACCGAGGACAATGATGAGAAGCTACTGATAATGGAGGATACTAACGCTAGAGTTGATACCCTCAAGCTCAAGAGACCACTCTTCAGAGCGGACATAAGACAGACTACAATAATGAGAAAGTGCGACTTTGTCATCTGCCAGCAAAGCCTATACTACATTCTGTGGAAAAGTAAACAAGTCTGAGCTTGTCTTTTACAGAGACCGATACCAAGATCTCAAGGGCTGCGAGATTGCTACTGTAATTCTCCGTCCCAAATGATAGTGATAAGCGCAAGTCAAAGTCTTCCTTTGTAAAATGAAATGCAGCAGAGAAAGGAGATAGAACTGTTGGCAGATCTTGGTATTATTCTGTGGCGACAACAGTAGTCTGGAATTTTAACAAAACATTTCTTCTTTCATAAAGATACATTGATTGGTCTGTGGTATATGGTCAGTTCTGCTAGATATTGAATCTTCTTTGAAGCTATGGCTCCCGTAATTGAATGACTGACTGATCAGCTTCTCCACTGGATATTCACCTGCCACTAAACCAGATCTGCGTCATCCCCTGCGTTCTGTCAGTATGAAAACTATGTAAGTCATCACAACTAAATATGGAAAACGCATTCACTGACTGTTGATTGCGTGATTAAAGCTATTTGCCAATTGACGAGCTCGAACGTAAGGGTGCTTCAGAAAAGAAGTAGAAGGCCCAAGGCTGCCTGCTCTTTCAGGATAGTTAACTACCAACTTTCACTTCCTCCTACACCCTGCAGCATTATTCTAACATTATTTTTTGCCGTTCTTTGTTCGAAAAGCATTAAGAATGGATTGATGGCTTTCGATCTCGGTTTCCCTTTCCTTCCAACTTCTGATCTAGTTGTAGTGAATTTTAGGAGAAGCCATCATTTCTTTGAGACCACAAGTGGGTGCGCAGATGATCGTGATAGTAAGAAGCTTGAATCCGATATCGGTGTTTTGAACCACACTTGAATTTACGGGAAGGCTGTGAATAGATTCACTGCAGTTAAAAAAAATGAGAATTGAATGAATTATGGATTGATGTTAATTTGTTGAGCGTTCACGGATTCGCGTACTTATTGGTAGCCTAGGAGGAAAAGCATTTCACGCTAATAGTATGATCATGAGAGAGGAAAGGGTAGGAGAAGAGATATGCAGAGCTAAAGATTTACACCATTCACATTATCAATGAATGACTTTCCATTGAAACGATTTCATTCAGCAATACAGGTTCACGATATTTAGATCATCATACCTAGCTTTGCAGAGCTTCTAAGGTTTATAGAGATCCTGCGTCAGAATGCCTGATCGGGACGATACATTAGCAGTGAATTCGCATCGGCACACCGCAGCGCCAGTCGAAGAGTCTAATACAAAGCATTGGGCTCTGTAATGGTACCAATTGTGATATCCCGATGAAGCCGAACATATCAAATAATTCGTTCCGTGGCAGCGCAACATGTTTTGCTATTGACTCGTCTCATGTATCCCATCGCATGTTAAAGAGAATGTCAAATTTTCCGCCGAACTTTGAGATTCCAGAATGTATGCAAGTTTTTCGACCTTCCATATTGTTCTCTCAGCCCATGTATCGAGCGACGATCAATAAACAAAAGCCTGTGAGACTTCAAAATTTGATCTTTCGATCAGGAATAAACGAGATCTTATTGATTGATCCAAAACCCTAAGATATCCGAAAATGAATCTACTGACAAACCGCAATACGTTTTTGTTTTCGGAGGTGATTCTTTTGCTTGCAATGACAAGTTATGTGTTGTATGAGAGAAGAAATGTTGTGTGGGGAGAAAGAAAGGGGTGACTGTTAGCCGAAGGTTTGTTTAGTGCCAAGAGAGAGGTAGAGCAATTCTGGTGTCATCGCGACTCATTACTTGCTTACTACATTTCATTAAATGTGATATCGACATTTCCTGTTAAAATAATTTTAGACATCCATGTATTGATCTTAGATCAAGATAAACGGCAGTTCATACTACGCGCTAGATGCTGAATTCATGGCAAGTTGGCGCACTCTGTATACAGCTTAGATCAATGATTTAAACCCCCTTAAGTATAACTTACATCATTTTTATTACACATCGCAGAAACCTTGTATTCTTTCTAGTTCTTCCAATCAGAAAGTCTTTATTAGTTGGCTGAATTTAGTGTTGGTCTCTTCTTGGAGCACATTTTATTGATATTTGTTGCACATCGCAAGCCCCCTGTAAGTTTTTGGTTAATGTTGGTATGTTCTTGGTTGGTCTTAGCACCTACCAATGGTACCTTCTTAATGCCTGACTAAAAGCGAAACTAACTGATAAATGGAATTTGTTGCATATCTCGTACCCGTGAAGTTCCTTAGTTAATACTAGCAGCATTGTTTCTAGCTGATATCACTTACCGCATCTTTTCGCGAAATATATGCGATTGATCCATCAGCATCCATTTTGACCAAGTCACCTGTCCTATACCATCGTGTTCAAGAAGCCTTCCATCTAAACTCGACCCAGCAGTCTTCTCTCCTCTCATCTCTTTTATCAAGCCACTAAAGTAAACGGAGGCTTATTGGTTTGATGACTATGACCTTCAGGTTGGTTCTCTAAAAGCTAATTCTTGATTGCGCTTCATAATTGAAATTAGTTGCAATGTTCTCAGATTGTCTAGATTCCCCACAGCTAATCTGCAGTATTCAAAGAATACGCGGTGAATATCCTCTATCTTTTGATTTGTGAATCATTCGGTCAAAATATATTTATCATCTACACACCCTAGACAAATCCCGCTCATAATCACCATTTATTAGGAGTTCGAGTAAATATCCAGGTGTATATATATAGAGCACAAATGAGTATAACCTATCTACTCTAACTCCCCAAAAATATTCTACCAACAGACATCAGAGCTCTTAGCAAGCTATCCTCGCAGTCTCTAACAACTTATAACCACAAAAAAGTCCCCGATCTCTCGCCATTCCATCATAACACATACATCCCCAAAACAACATCATTACTCCGAAGCCCAATCATGGATATTCAAAACACATACACACACACCTGTCACCACATAGCCCACGGTCCCGTCCTATCAAATCCATTTATATACCTGCCTCTCACAACTCATACGCGATCCCTGCTTTCTCTTCAGAAATTCCACCTCAAACTCCCGTTCCGGTGTCCTTTCTGCGAAGACCCAGATCTCCATGATACTGTTCCTGCTGGGAAGGGTGTGCTTGTGATTATGAGTTCTCTGACGAAAGAGGACGAGAGGAGAGAAATGGTAGAGAGGTCTTCTAAGTCAAAGTTACTTCCATTGATTCCATCAATACACTCTGCATCATACCCTCATACCTGTCCGCCTTCTGCTCAAGATTACATCCTCCACCTCCTCCCTTGTCGTTTTTTCCTCCACATTTTTCATTCTCTCCGACGTTTTACTATCCTCCATCTCCGAAAGTTCAAAACACATGGAAAATAATACGCATTTGTGGAGTCGAGGATATCAAGAGTAAAGAATGGGCGCATGAGATCGAGACCGAAACAATAGACGATAAAAACACAATCAAGCATCCCGAAAATGTATGGAACGAGCGACGACAAAACTTCGCACCCAGAGAAAAGAAATGGATGCCCATGGCTTGGATCCCTAGGCCCGTTGGAGATGTTGATGTGGTAACGATTCCAGACACCGGGCCACAAAATATTTTTCATTCGTTCACCAATTCGCGCTTTCCTCCTCAGTATTCTTCTTCCTCTCACTCAAATTTGGACCCTCAGAATCAGAAACTCCACATCTCACAATCCTGGAGAGGTACAACAGGCGAAGATTCAAACGGGTATGGATATCGTGGGAGAATATTGGGTCAGAGTAGATTACTCGGGATGATGAGTGGGCTGGGTGCTTTTCTGCGGAACGAGAGGGCGGAGGATGAAAATCGGGGGAGCAGAACAGACACGAGAGAAAGAATGAGGGAGAGGGGGGTGAGATGGGAATGAGGGGCAGTGAGAGAATTTCAGACTGGGTAGTGTGTGGATGATGCATGGAGTTAATAAGCTGCATTTTACAAAACGGTCGAGGATATTATAGATGCGGGCCTGGAAGATGCTGGAGTTTTCTAAGATTTGCGGCGACACTGGGTTGGATAAGAATACAGACATAGAGTATCAGAGAATATGAAGAACTCACATTGTGTTCAACAATTACCACTTTACTTACCATTAGTCTAAATTTTTAAAATCAGGATTCGCATCACAATCATAATGGCAGCATTTTTCTAATGTTTTTCTGTTTTAGTAACTATCTCTCCGTATCCTTCATTTCTCGAGATTTTTTTTAAGAAAGTAGTCCTTCATCAGAATTTCTCTCCTGTCCAGCACCAATTTTGAGTGTTCGCACCATATTTAAGGCATCTTATCATATCGTATTGTGTCAAATCATGAAATGCATCGAATGCATCTGTCTCTTTTATCTTTGTCGTGTCATAAAAACTCAAATCCTCCCAGTAATAGTTGATGGGTGCGCCTTTTAGTGAACAGAAAATGAAAATGAAAATGACAGAATGACAAAAAAAAAGTAGCTCAGTATCAGTCCACGAGGGACATGCCGATTCTCCATACTATGCAATAAAGACTTGGAGGGTATGCCCATCCTACATGTTATACAAACATTTCCTGGTATTTTGTGAAAAAGAACGGAAACCTAAACACCATTTTCCCCATTATCTCTTCGTTCACGTCTCTGGTTAGATCTCCGAGCCAGATCTTCAGAACCATAAACATCGCGAAAAGCCTCGAGTTGTCTAGTCAAACCACGTAACATTCTTGACATTTCGAAAGCCATTTCTTCATGCGCTGCTTCGCCTGTCAAAGCACGAACCGAAGGAGCATTGGGTAGATTTGGGAAATGTGCCATGGTATATGGAGCATTTGGATCGCGCGAAGGAGCAGACGTTGGAGGTGGTTGGGTCGAAGCGGTTGCGTAGTCTGAGTCTGTATCATTGGCATCTGTATTGTAACCCATAGTACTCTCAGCAGCTGAATCCGAAAAGTCTGATATATCGGCAATGTCACGAAGAGCATTACCAGTGCGAAGACGAGGTGGACGATCTGCGCGAAGTGAACGTGATGTACTTTCAGGACGAGGAGGCGTAGCAGAAGTTGGGAATGCTCCCATTTCTTCTGTAACATAGATAGAAGGTTCGCGCTCATGAGATGTGGCATAGATAGAAGGCTCGCGCTCATGAGATGGGGCGTAAAGAGAAGGCTCGCGCTCATGAGTAGCGGCATATATGGAAGGCTCACGCTCGTGGGAAGGCACAAATAAAGAGGGTTCACGGGAGTGAGAAGGGGTATAAAGAGAAGGTTCACGGGAATGAGAGGTAGGTTGATAAAGTGAAGCATGACGTTCGAGTTCAAATGGGTTGACCGTAGAAGACGTTAAGGCTTGTCCAGAATCGCTTAAAATGGAAATAGCATCGGAATCTGCCGTTGATGGTCGACCAAAATCGGGATTGAAAGCTGGTACTGGATCCGGCATGCTCATATCTAGATCGATGAGAGATTCGCGGAAGGATAAACGAGGCATCCCAGTGTGGATTTCTGCAGGTGGAAGTCCACCACTGAATCCACCTAGAGGCTCGGTTGGATGATGAATCAAACCAGGACGACCACCGATGCCTGGAGTGAATGCTGGTTTTGGAACTTCATAAGTTGAAGGGGGAAACCTAGATACTTCTGGATCTGCTGACGCAGGCGGTACCATTGCTGGAAATTTCCATTCTCGCGTACGTCGATTCGGATTTATATCAGCTGGATCGCTAAGTGCTGATCGACTGAAATCGGGCAAGGTGGTCATATAATCTTCATCGGGTTCCTCTCGTACACGTCTTCCAGCTTTGATAGTATCCATATCTGGGAATACAGATATACCTGTTTCGGCATCATGTCCTCCAAGATCAATCATAGTATCCCTGATCGATGTTTGCGCTGTATCATCACGTAAAGGTAAGTCGGAACGAGATGGAACAGGTGGTAAGTCTGAAGTTGGTGGAAGGTACGGCCGGCCATAATGATTGCGAACGTTATCCTCATAGCTTGTTAGTGTGTTTGGATCAAAGATCTTTTCTAAGGGACCACGAGATGGTGCTAGGGCCTCTGGTGGGGGACGGCGTCGTCCTTTTTGAGGTGGCGGGCGGGCAGTCTCTTGAGGGAAGCCAGCATCAAATTCAACACCTGAGCCATACACGTCGTAAACATCTTGAGCAGTTGATTTGCGTCTAACTTCTTGTTCGAATGCAGCAGTTGTACTAAAGTTCCACTCATCATCGGACAATGCCGTTGAGGAAAACTCTGATGGTGCTTGCGCTCCACCTAACATAAATAGAGATTTTCTGCTTCCCCCATGATCTTCCCACAACTTGAATGCCCTGACGAGATGAGAAAGTGAGGACATTGGATATTTTGAACTAGTGTTAAGAATATAATGATGATTCTGGACTCGGTCAATGGAAGGACGTTCACTTGGGAATTCTTCCAAGCAGAAGGCAACGAGGTCTCTTAACTCGTCAGAATAATCGCCCCCTTCAAGTCGTGGAGCATGCTGTTTTATAAGAGAGCCAAGTCGATCGAATGGAAGTCGACTCATGGCATTAGGCGGAAGACCAGTGGAGATCTCATAAGCCATACAACCGAAAGCCCATATATCAACTTCTTTACCATAGCTGGGGACAGCGTCAAATAACTCTGGTGCCATCCAATGTGGTGTGCCAATGACAGTAGATCTCTTGTCAACCTTTGTTTCCATGGTTCCAGCAACACCAAAGTCGCAAAGTTGAACTGCACCCTCTTCAGTAATAAGAACATTGGCACACTTGATATCTCGATGTATGATGCCAGCCTCGTGTACCCATTTGATAGCCTCGGCGACCTCGCGAAGTATCGGTATGATCCATTTTTCTTGTAAGCCTCCAGGAGCAGTAGGCTTCATAAGAGTAGCAACACTTCCTCCACCGCAGTATTCTGTAATCATCCACATGGCTTGTCCAACTGGTAATGCTTCGATGACGTGATTGATATTCCGAGCTTTGTTTTCACTCAGAGTCTTTAGAGCGGTAATTTCTTTCAAGAATTCGGCATAAGAATTGGCATTCTTTGGGTTGATCGTATCGCTCTCCTCAATGTCGATGATCTTCACAGCCACAATAGCAGCCGATACCATGTCCTTTCTATTTGGTGTATTAGCATATTGATCAAGCAACCAGGGACGAAAAAATATCACACCCTTTATAAACACGTCCGAAACTTCCCTTTCCGATTAATTCTATCAACGCATATTTTGGTGGTTCCTTTCCTGATTTAGTTGCTGCTTCAATAACTGAAGCTTGCATGAGCCGTGCATCCTCGATAGCTTTTGTCTTGACCGAAACTGGTTCGGAGTTTCTGACTTGGAGCTTATCCATTTCGGCAAAATGGGCTCCTAAAGCTACGAGGCTAACGTCTAAAAAAGAAAGCTGCGAAGGAGGTATGTTTGGACTTCCAGGTGCAACGTTTGTTCCTGGAACTGGAAGGCGAGATGCAGAAGAGTTTCCTTGTCTGTCTGCAGATTTTTGGAAGCTATTAGGTAGGATAAAAGTTGATTTTTTGCTTACGACTGATGTCCTTGGCAAATCGCGTGGTGTAGGAGTTATTTGACGGGAAGAGGAGGAAATCTGTCGAGGACGCGAGCTTGTAAGCGGTTCTTGTGTGGCGGATGAGTTGTCTCGCGACCAGTTCTGCGGGGCTTTTAATACAGAAAGAGGCGATTGAGTTCTATAACTTTGTGACGCAGGAGACGGTGTTTGGAGCTCTCTCTGAAAACTTCTAGGTTGAGGTATCTGGGAGCGATATGCCACCTGAGTTGCTGGAGCCGTCGAATCTTGTTGAGGAGCGTTGATAGGCGAATTGAAGGCAAAGGTACTGGCACCTCTGGAAACTGGAGAGCCGGTGGAGATGTTGCGATCGCTTTGAAGTCTATCCACCCGCAATTTATCGTGTTCGACAGAATCAGGTGCAACGAGAGTGTGCGATTTCTTGACAGGATTGATTGAAGTAGGAACTTGCAGTTGTCTAACAGTACCGAATGTTGAAAGATTAGAAGTGGTAACGTCTGGAATATAGTCTGGAAGATGATTAAGTGATGCACGCGAAGTAGGGAGTTCAGGCGCTGCAGCTTGAACTTCCTCTGATCTTGGTTCTTGACGAAGATTACCGTCCGGATAGCGTGTCGCGCAAAGGGTCACAAATTCTTGCTCTTCAAGACTGTTTCGATATCTGCCACTCAAGAGCAAGTATCTGAGACGAGCGGTACCGACTGGATTATGATCTGGTCGACGAAGCGTAAGTGAGCGTTCAAACCTGGCTTGCTTTTCTGCTTCCTTCTCTGCCTCCCTCTTTTGATCCTCTTCAGATTGAACTGGATGAGCTAGAGATTCTTGGAGAGCTTTACGAGTTTCCCTTCGCTCTCCTCTGCGTGCTTGTGCCCGCTCGAGGTTAGCAGTAACTTGAGCGTCGTCTGATAATGTGGGATCTCGATCAATAGGTATATTCTGAGAAAATTTCTCGGACCTTGAGTTCTGGTAATAAGCACGATAACTATCCTCCAGATCACTATCTTCGGCAGCGTTTTCAGCGAGCGTATCAGAATTGATCCACTTGTCGGATTCTTCCTTAAAATATTGTCTACTAATAGAAGAAGCCGATGAAACACGTCGTGAATGACGATTTAGTACGGGCTCAGCTTGTTGAGGGGTAGTGAATTGTTTGCTTGAGCGTCGGGCAGTTTCACTAGATCTCTGAGTTTCTGTAGTTTTTGAAATTTGAGGACTGCGTATAGATGAATTTTGACTCTTGAACCCAAATGAACCGCGAGACTCGCGCAGTTTAGTAGCACCGCCGAAATGATTATTTCGTAAAGAGGGGGTGGTGGATGTTGGTGGGGGTTGTTGTAAATTTCTCGCTGTCGGAAGTATATTCTCCGGTTCTTGCGTTGAGGATTCACTAGAGTAACCTCGAGAAAGCAAATAATTTGGTCTTTCTTGGGTTTTAGGTTTCTTCGCACCTTCAGAAGCTGTGAATTCTTTTCCTTGAGGTTTTGGTAAATTTGAGCCGCGTTCTTCTCGAGTCAGCGGCGTTGCGTTTGTAGTCACGTGAGAAGAAGTATTTGCACCGCTTGTCGCGTCGTCTGTTGTACTTCTTCCGCTGCTGGTTTTTCTTGTACTATGGAATCCAGCTGCAAGTGGAGAGTTATCAAAATCTCGGAGTACAGCGTCATGTGCTAGCAAGACCGCTTTGTTGGCTCGCACAGATGCTTCAATTTCCCTCTGCCTACGCTTTTCCGCAGCCTCGTCAGACTTGGTAGCAAGGAATTCAGGCGTTGGTTCAGTATAATTGTAATCGTAATCAATCCTTTGCAAGGGGGTAAGAGCCTCGTAGTATGGGTTTGAGGTTGACTTTTCACCGTCGTCCTTTGGTGTATCCTCACTCTCAGACCCTGAATCCGAAGTATAGCCGCCGCTTGTGCTTGTTACAAGATTGGGGTTGTGCTCCTCCTGTGGCGTAACCTGATCAGGAGTAATTGACAATGCACCGGTATCAATATGATCTTCTTGTTCCTCCCTTAACGTATGATTGAAACTTGGTGTGTTGTACCCGCAACGATAATAATCGAGGGGAGCAATGTATTGACCGGCAATTAAACCCAAAGGATCATAAACCCAATCTTCACCTGGATCCTCCTATGAACAAATAAAGTCAGTAATTGTTGAACTGTTGTACTGTTGTACTGGGCCCCTTTGAGCATGCAAGATGATTCCCAGACAATTGATGATGCAGGAAGCCAGAAAAATTGATTTGAAGGGTAAATAAACAAGGGGTTGAATTCCCAGAGAATCGAACGAAAACTTACAAATGATGTGACAACGTTATCAAGAATTCCTTCCTCCTCTGTTGCTCCTGCTGACTTTTCTAAAGATTTGAACAGGTTAGAGATTCTGGATCTTAACTTGGACTGTGGCTTCGCAGTGGATTCGCCAGGATCATCCCGATTCTGCAAGTGAGACATTGTTAGTCAGCAGCGGCGGCTATATTTTAGTTTCATGTGCAAATATCAACGTCAAACTTACTTTGAGATCACCATATTTCTTGCGATGTTCTTGTTTCTTCTTCTTTAAGAACTCCATCTTCTCCTCATGCGCCTCTGTAAGTTGCTTTAACTCAGTGCGATATTTGGCAAGTAGTGATTGATTATGTGCAATGAAATTGTGTGCATTCAACGCATTTAACGTATCAATGGCAGGAAGCAAATTTGGCTGAGATAAATTTCTCAATGATGACTTTGTGGGGATTGGCGGCGCCGGCGTATTCGAAGCAAGTAGGAAATTTGTGATTGTATCATAAGAGGCAGGGCGAAATTCGGGAGTTGAGCTAGCGTGTTTAAGGAAATTGTTCACACGCGAATTTCGAACACCCAAGCTTTCCTTCTTTGCGCTATCTTCTCTAAGAGCTTTGGATGTATCGTGCAACGTTTCTGAAATACCAGAATGGACTTGAACAATGTTCCTAGAGCTTTCAGTCGCCCGGGTATCATCTCTTTGTGAGATGGTAAAATTGCCTTGCGATGCAACATCTTTCTCTTTGAGGTCTGGATTTCCTTCCTCTCTCAAATCGGCAATAAGCAACGCTTGGGGCTCATCTTCAGTGTGAATACCCGATCTTTTAGATCTTTCCCCCGAGTTATTTCCAGCCGGACTCCATGACTTTGTTGAATCAACCTGTGGCTCTAATGATCGATTGTGATCGGCAACAGTTCCAGTCAATGCGATATTGCGAATAGTCTCGTCGCTGGCTATTTCTGTAATTTCTGACGTATCATAATCAGTTTCTGGAATGGTAAATTGTGTAACGGACTCATTAAATGTTACCGATTGCTTTCGATGTGGCCTTTTAGAGGAGCTGAGATTGCTTCGGTGACGAGGTTTGTACGGCAAGACCTCTGTTGATGAGCACGGTGTAGTTTGCCCCGTCAAATTCTCCAATGAAGTTTGGGCGCTATCATTCAATTGATGGGGATTCTGCGTAAATTTCCCCAAATGATCGTTCTGTATATACGGTTGCGTCCGTTCCGCTGGTAGAATTCCTGGAGGAACTTTTTCAGTGAGAGGGGGAGGTTCATTAACGCCAATGGGCATCAATTCAGGTCTGTTCCTCCTCGTTTGCCTTGAAAGCGTAGGCTCAATGAGCGCTCGACGGGCTATTGGGGGTGCTCGGCCAATCTTTGGATCATTCACCTGTTCTCTGCCTTCTAGTCGTAGTCTCTGTTCGGTTGCCTTTCTAAGCTCATGCTGGAATTGCGCCTGTTCGACGTGTTTGTCACGTTCTTCTTGTGTCTCTGCAAGGACTTGAAACTCGCCGCCCAAGCTTGCCCCCGTCTTGTCCAGCTCAATCTTTCCATCCAGCTTTCTTGCCGGCGCGATTGGTGGGATATACCTCTCTGGTGCTGGCGTAGGTCGATCGGTTCTATAACGGAGTTTCGGAGTTGCAACTGGTTGACTTCGATCAATTGGTTTGTGGATACTTTTCTTTTTAGGTTTGAACAACCTTCTGAGCTTGGCCTTCAAGGGATCCTTATTCCGGATCTTGTTGTTCAAACCTTTAGGAAGGTACGCGAAATTTGGATCGGCATTTTTGTTTTCCTTCCGCGCTGCTTTCACTGCTTTTTTTCTTGCTGCCTTTTCCTCCCGGGTTGGCCCAGGAGACCCTTCGATTGTGGTACCAGAGATTGAGGAAGATCCAAATGAAACGACTGTGGACGCTTTCGAGCGCGTTGACTTCAAAGAAAGCGCTTTGATTGTTGACGCAATCGTAGTTGTTGACGAATTTGCCTCAGAAATATTTCCGATTTTATCTTCATTTGTCTGTCTGTTTGAAGCGCTCGATCTTGGGGTCGAAGTGCTGGTTCTCATTGCACCTCTTCCGTAGCTAGAGTGTCTTATTTGAGAGCGCTTTGCAAGCGAAGATTTCCGCTCAATTGGTCTCCGAGGCGCCATTGGCGCGGTCGCCTTAGCAGAATAGACCTTGAGATTGTCGCAGGTATAAGGTAACTGATTGACGTTTCGGCAGAGAGTCTAAAGCTGGGGAGCTGAGATGAAATTTGGTATAGGAGGAAAGGCTATATTGCGGTAGATGATTGACTAGCTCAGTATGGAAAGATATAAAACGATTGACCAAATGAAATTAAGACGGAAGCGATTAGTTGAAGAGATATCTGTACAGGATTGAAGCTCAATGTTGAAAGTACCCAGGGTCAATGCGACTTGTTCCCTATATTTTCAACTTAGCCTTGGTCGAGTTTGGATGGTAGTAAACAATGGAAGTACCCGGCATCGGAATATCTTCCCTCCCGCAGTCCTCGAGCAGCCATCAATATTTTCACAAAACAGTTTCCCAACCTATCTTGAATATCTGTTAATATACAAAGAATAAGTAGTATTTGGCCTTCCTTTTCCAACATTTCCTGGATGGATGAGACTTCTGGGGGTTAAGATATTCCCTTTTCTAGCTCCTCATGATCTGTTCATAGTCTACTCAGCCTTATGACACTTGACTGCTCTTCTAGCAGAATGACCCGACCAAAAGCGAGTCTAGACTCCCCGCCTCAGGCATAGACAGACAGGGATCCGAGCAAGGTAATATAGCGCACAATCAATATTCAATATTATTATTAAATTTGACCTTCTCGAGATGGTGATTGGGGTATTACCCGAGCAGAGTTTTCCAAGTATTTCTAGAATCACAATAAAGACGTGATCCTGCTGCGGAGGCTGCTGTAACATCCCTACTCCGAACTTGCAATTGACAGTAGAAAACGAACAACAACTTTTTTGACAAACTTCTTTAAACAAATCTTCAACTCTGTCTATCTTGTCAGTAACTCTTAATGTCTTTATTCGTTGAAGTCTTACCTTTTCTTCCAAGGAATGCTTGCTGTCTAAGAAGTTGCAAAGACCATACAGATCTGCGACAACCAGCTTGCAAAGTAGCCAAACCCAAGACCAAGACCGTTACCTGTAAGTATTTCTTTTATTCTTCCATCATCCCCTTCTTCTTTGACCTAATTCTCAATTGTAAGGAGATTTCTGTTCTCATTGTTCTGGTTGAGTTGTAAGTCGTTTGTCCAAGTTCCTCAACAGAAAGCTTTTTGAGCCGCTTTGTTGTACATTCACCTCAATCCTTTCCCTCACAATATCCTTCTTCACTATTTCTAAGTATCAGATGAGCAACCGTCTGTTGCTGTTGTCAATCTCCACTTTTTGCTGTCAAGTAAAATATATGCGTCGTCGGATTTGCTGTTGTGCTGATTGCTTATCTTCTCCCTTTCTGCTCAAGACACACTAAACCTTACTCAGCTTATATAGCACTTACTATCTTTAAGAAGATTATCAATCAGAACACCCAGAACACCCAGAACGTCACAAAGAAGCAAAATATCCTTGAAAACAACCCAGTCTTTCATGCCACCAACCTTCTACTGCTATTGCTGGCGATCGAGCAAACACAATGCCAGAGCTTGGTAAGTTTTTCCTTCAAGCTTCAGCTAGCCAACACGCACTAATGCCAGCAAGCATATCCTAGGTCACTTTCCTCTTCATAAAACGATAATCTGTTGCTCGTGACGATAGCCGCTGGTCGGTCATGCTTATAAGACCTCAGATCGTGGTAAGTTCCCCTTCAAGTTATTTCTTATGGCAGCTGCTAACACAACTCGCAGTAGCATCTCTAATCGATTTAATCACTTCGATGTTCTTGCTGTCGGCCGTTGTGTCGGTAAAGCTCGCAAGATATCATCATGTGGTACTTATTCCTATTCAAATTCCATCACTTTGATAGCTTCTAACATGACTTACAGTAGCTTGTATGATCAGGATGGCATTTTTATTTTGTTGGTCAGCTGCTGGTCAGTGAAGTTTGCAGAATACTGAAACTTGGTAAGTTCTTCTGTCAAGTTGTGCCTTATCATAATTGCTAATATCACTTACAGTTTTTCTCCTGACACGAGTACCAAATCGATAAGGCATCGGCTTATGGTCTGTCTGCTCTTGTTAAAACCTACCTTGCAGGTCTTCAGGACCTTGAACTTCGAAGACAATATCCTATCACGGACTTAAGCAGCATCTGCAATCACAGTGCATGGTGTCCATATTGCGATCCTCGCTGCTTCTTATCGAAATTTCTCTTACCGTTAAAGTCTTTGATCTTCATCCTCTTGCTCATCATAGCAAAGCAAGGTCTTTCGGGCCTACTTGCTGTTTGATGGACAAGGCTGAGATTTTACAAGTGGTCGTGGTGATCTCAATGACATTCCAGGAAGGGTAGAACAAGTGCCGACGGCTACAAATTCACTAAATTGTTTCCACACTGCCAACACCTGCATGCCAGCAATACTCACCATCTTACACGTCCTTCCCGTCTAAAGGAATGTATAGAGATTCATGTTACATCTTTCGTTTCTATACCTGCTTCCAACCTTGCAAAAGCATCGTGGCATACGTGAGCAGTTATGATGTTTTCAGGATCAACTGGCAAATCTAGGATTCGTTAGTTTTGGTCCTTGACCCGATCTCCGGCATGTCATGGCCGCTGCTCCTTCCTCTTCGCCGAGGAGGGAGACCAACAGCGAGCCTTGACTGAAATGCAAGGTGTCTATTGCGGAAACAGACCCATGCGCATCAGTACTGCAACACCAAGAACAAGGTGGTTTCCTCTTTCTTTCCAGCACCTGGTCCATGTCCAACCTTGCTGGGTGGGTATCACCGCGCTCAATGGTTATTCTTTGGGTGATCTGATGAAGCATTTACTCTGCGGAGTCGACAAGCAGCATTAACCAGATGCAAGGTTATGCTGCTTGCTGCTCCAACTGCTCCAACTAAGTGGAGAGAACTCTCCTCTTTCCAGTACCTGGGCCACGCCATTGAAATGGCAATTAAACAAATGCATGGTTGTTCTGTCCGGGCCTCTCCAGCCTAGCAAGCTGCGATGCCATCAGTCCTCAGTCAAGGACGACCGTTTCCGAATATCTGTTTAAATGGGCTGCTGTGCCGTGGTCCCAGGTACAGCAGAGAGAGCTGGGCCAAATTGTTACAAGACAAGGGCAGGGGATTTCCTCCCTTGTCTTCCAACAACAACAGAACTAAGGTGTTCCTGCTGCTTTTGCTTTCGCCTTGTGGCTTCATGCGAACAGTCAAGTTCTAGGAGGGACGGGGAGGTATGCACTCCACCATAAGTATGTATCTCCCGCAGAAGTGCTATGCACTCCCCCACATGTGTGGTCCCTCCTGGAGTCGACTATCAAATCCATCTCGGATCCCCTTCCATTGTACTTATTGCAATGATCATCACTACGCTACTCGGAGATCTATAATTATTTAGTACGACTGCAGTCCGGAATGACGTTAAACTATAATTGTGTTGGAGTCGGTCGGGAGCATTCTGCATGCATTCAAATTTCTTTCAAGTCCCACGAATATTTTGGCGGCCAGGACAGACAACCTCAATCAAACGCATAACATAATCATACTCACCAGGTTAATCGGACTTCATTAGCTATGGGGATATTGCTGTGTTAGGCGGTTGGTTACGGTTGTCTGTCCTGGCCAGCGAGAAATTTGTAGGAACAGGGAGTAATTTGAAATTCTGTGGGAGGGAAAGGCTTTGAAAGTGGAGTGGGAGTGTTGAATGGCTAGCGGTGTGTCAATGGTTGTTCGAGTATAATCTTGTATATTAGTTTATCACATAGGAATATACTTCGTTTTCTCTTAGCCGCCCCCGGGTGTGCGTGATGTTGTGGTGTGGTGGTGTGATGGTGATGACATGTGGATTTTTATTGCTTTCTTGGTAGGTCTTCTTTACAAAACAGAGTTTGACACGACCGTATGCATTCAAAGTTAACATACCAGCAGCGTTTTACGTGGACTCGCTTTCAAGCAATGTGCCAGGCTGGCACTTTCAAAAAGAAGATCACGGTCTGCTTTCTTGACTTCCTGCGCAAGAGAGAGTGGCTGCAATTGCACACGGCTTTGTCACCGAAGACGAGCTCAAGCCTGGTGCTTCTTTTGCTTTTCAAGAGGTTACAGAAACTACCTCTTTTGTTTGTTCTGGGGACGATCCCAAAACAACTCTAGACCATCTTTTCCCTGCCGTACCCACAAGCATAAAGATAGCAAGGATATCAACAAAGCATGGTTCCTGTGGTGTCTGCTCCCGATGAGCTGCAACGTCAAGATGATTCGGGACAAGACCGTCGGTCGAGTCTCGCCGGAATAGAACGAGCTAGCCGCCATTTGCCAACAATCAGAGAGGCCTTTACCCTTTGCATCTCCAAAGCGGCGCAAGCTTAGCCAGAGAACTCCCGCCCAGGCGCAGATGGCAAAGGGTAAAGGCAATGAAGTTTTGACGATGACAAGTAAGTATCACAATCCTTTCTCGTGCTGCAATTTATTGATCTAGATAGGGCCGAGGACCTTGAATTAAACCTCGCCGTCGGTTGAGGCCTCCAACAAAGCAATCGGAACACCTTCAAAATATTCTCGTCCTTGAGGATCCCCAAAAGCCGCATTGAAGGCTCTTCATGAAACTTCATTGATTTACAATCAAACGCCTCACGAGCTTCTTCGAAACAACCTTGGCAATGCAACACCTACAATTTTCAGAAAATCTCGTTAAACAAGTCAGCGGTATGTCCAATTCTCCACGTAACTCATCCCAAAGCTCGCATTTGTTCGTTGCAAAAGGTACAAAGTGCTAACATTACCAAAAGTGGAAAGCTTGCAAATCGATAGAGAAAGACGAGCGAATTCCGATGAGGAAGAGCGAGAAGAAGCTACATTTGACTTTAATGAATTAGATCGACAGTTGTATAATGAATATTGATCGTGTCAATACTCATCGGGTAGCTGTTGATCTGTCTCATTAAATTCAAATGTAGCTTCTTCTCGCTCTTCCTCGTCGGAGTGTGCTTTTCTTACTCTGTGTGAATCATTTCGAGAATGGGTTTGGACGATAGATGGCTTCTTTATTTTTTGTGTCATGTGTTCAGAAATGGAGAGAGGAAGACGAACCTAATTTCGCGGTTCTTTACCAAAGCAAAGCACAACGAAAGCGCGCTTCTTTGCGTAGAGAAACAAGAAAGCGTGGACAAGTCAAGTTTCAGAAGTGCCAAAGCTCAAGGTACAATACATGGTCTGTCGAGGATGATCTTGTCTCTTTAAATAGCCTCCTATAGTAATATACCTTGTTTCCCCTAGCCGCCCTCGGGCGTGCACCTTTTGACATGATTTTGTGAGTGATATCATATCATATCCTGAGGTTGATAAGCGGGCGCTATTTCTGCTGTGTAGAGTGAGTTGGGTTGGTATGTTATTTTTCCTACTATTCCCGATATTTTTGAAGTAGTTGCTAACATCTTCAAAACAGCTATTCGCAAGGGACTCGGAGGGAGGAGAATTGTTTCTGAGGTTGGTGGATAGGAGTGTTGGGAGCGCTGTCGAACAGCACTGGGCTCTGATTCGGTATCTTGGATGTCAGACTTGGGTCGGGGAGCTGAAAGGTAAGAATTTCATATGCACTTGGGAGGTCTCGATATTGTAAGATAACTAATGTGAATATTAGTCACTTTACATGATGTTCTTAGAGGTCCACCCAAGGATCCAGCAAAGCATCAAAGAGGCAGTCGACGTCAATCAAGATAGTTCACCTCAGGAGCCTAATCAAGGAATCTCTTCTCGACAATTTTCAAAAGAGCCAGTTGCAGAGGGACTGAACACCTTTGATGAGCCATCTTGCCGGTTCTATCAAGACTTAGATCTATCAACAACATCATAAATCACCACTCGCTCTGACAGTGGCTATCGATTTCTCCGATTCAGGCCCCCACCTTGGACGGCTAGCTCTATAATGGAGTCATTCTAGTCCAACGGAGCGGCTACAGCGCTGGATACCAGCACCAGCAGCAAGCATCTGGTGGCCAGATTGCCAATGGTGGTCTCAATAACTAAGCACCTTATGCTTAATTAACTATTCCTTCCCACGGATTTTCAAAGGACGTCGAGAGCGCACCGGACCCGACAGATACTTCAAGTTCTGTCAATGGTTTAATCTCAGCCTTGAACAGACTAAGCCGCGCGTAGTCTTTCTCAGTGGCTCGTCCGTCTCTAGCCTATACTCACCAATATCTCCCACAGCAATGAAAGCCAAGACGATCTGATCGAGTTTTGAGAAACCCATCTTTCTCAGTCTCAACAGTAGCTTGTCACAAAGTGTTTGGAGACAAACCAGATTTTACCTTTTGCGGCCTCTGCCCTCAGTAGAGGTTTACTGAACGCTACGAACAAAAATCTGGTTTGTGTACTCTTTCCAGCAAGTGGGCCAAGATCATGACCGATCCATGCGTTTGCTCTCTTTTCTCCTCAGCTGAGCGATCAGTCGGTGGAGTTTTCGACGGCATTACAACGACAATTTATTTGGTTCAGTTACTAAGCTTGCCTAAAGTCACAATGGACCATGTCGCAGCTTTTGCTGTTACTAATAGGAGCTTTCCCGCTCTAAAAGGGAATCGCAACGGGACCGAGATGTCGGTAAACTAGATCATACCACGGCGAAATGCAAGTCCCTCTTTGATCAATTGGGCAAATTTGAATTGACGAAAGTTGACGCGGTATTACCAAGCAAATCTCAGATCCACTACTGGCGAGGTGCCATATGTTTCTGGCTCCGCTGGTCGGGCAGAAACATAGGGAAGCTGGTGGTGGTTTCTTTGGAAATGCTGATGCCAAGTCAAAGCGGAACGCGCGACCAAATCAAATCAGTCCTCTGGCCCGAGCAGAACTTCCGACCGGATACACGTTCATTACTCCAAAGAGTGTTTCAGGAAGTGGGACACGGTAGCGACCAAATCAATCAATCTTTCGGCAATTCTCACTCTCACATCAGAACACTGTCAGACGTAGAGAATTCAAGGAAGAGGAAGAACGGCGATGACAGCAGTAGGACTTGTCTTTGGTGCAATTCCTGCTGCTATCATCATCGTTATTTCCTCTTCCTTGGATTTTCTCCGCCTGATTGTTGTCCGCACGCAGAGTATCGAACGAGTTATTTTGCAACCCTCAACACCAGCCTGTTACTCGGTTTCACAGAGCAAAATAGATACGCCCATGAAACATCTCAGTATCGATATCGTCAGCCTTTCTCACCGCAAAGTCAATACGGTTGGTCTGCTGACGGATCAGCTACCCTCCAGATACAACCCCACTTTGTGATCAAACTTAACAACAAGCTAGTATCATGACAACTCAGCACTTTTGCTCACAATTTGACCTGGCCTTCCAGACCCTCCATGCAGAAAAAAGCAGAATTGCACTTCTTGACACATTCCACATTTGGGTGGGCTGAGAACCAAAGAGCGATTACGAAGACGACCACAGATGTTATTTTGGGCGAGAATCCTCCAGTGAAGCAATTTTAGCATATTCTGCTGATGTTGGCCGTCCCAAGCATGACAGTAAACTGCTGAGCTTCGTTTTCTCGCAAGTTCAAACACTCAAGCTTCGCAGCAAGTCTAAATACGATCCCATTCCCTTTCTTGTCGTCTCGGCTCCACAATAGGCATGAGTATTGAGTCCCCTACTTCTCGAGTTCACCAGAAATGGAGACCTGCTGCGGTTATGAGTACGACCTGGCTTGAAAGCTGTTTCTTCAACAACCAAGCACCTTATGCTTAATTAACTATTCTTCTCGGGACCTGACTTCTTGAGAGAGCCTGACGCCAGGCTAAGGCAGCTTTGTCGAAGATCTGTGAAGATAATCGAAAAATCTCCGTCCTCCGAGACCTGTAACGAGAGATATTACTACGTTCAATCCTCTAATACGAGGCGAGACGCGCCACTTGGTCAAGAAATGGCTTCAAGAAGCCAAAATGCATCCTTTCCTATGGTGAAGTACTTTTACGAGTCTTCACATGACTCTTCCTCGGCGTTTCGCAAGACAAAATGGTTGGGCCTCATCCCGGTGGAGACTTCCACTTCGACCATCAACCAACTCCCTCGATTTCCCATCAATCCAGCATGCGATTGGTAAATCATGAGTTTGAAGCATGCGTTTCCGAATATCTTTTTAAATACGTGGTGGTACTTTCGTGGAGTTGTGCTTAAGAATCCCGGTCGCACTGCTCCCTAAGCCTTCATTTGGTTTATTTCAATCTCATCCACCTGGATGCATCAACTAAAAGAGCATGTTAAGAATGCCGATAAGTGGATATGGGACGGGACCCATCAGTCCTCGACCACAACACGTTTGGTCTTGCTCCCTGGGAAGGTTCCCAGGGCTTCGGAGAAATTATGGTGGTGTGGCGTCCGGGAACTATGCATGATAGAAGTGGAAGCGGGGGGGGCG